>ARYC01019855.1:0-49746 GCA_000711775.1 Oxytricha trifallax
AGGTCTCAGAGAACTTGCATACTCAACTATTATCAAGCCAAGCTAAGCGAATTAACAAACAATAGAAACAATCAAACATCAACTTAGAAAGATAAAATTCAGAGAACTGCCACATGACTCTAAGCTTATGTTTGTGTTAAATATTTTATAAACTCGCTTGTTATACTCACTTAAAATAATAATATTTAAACATTAAACCCCTACATAAACCCTATTAAAACCCTAATAAAGTATGCACTAATAGTCTACTTTTATCAATCAAAAACTCAATCAAACTACTGAAAGGGTTTTTGGGTTTTGATTCTTTATATAAATGTAATTAACTTCATTGAGATAGTTATCGAGTGCTTGACTGATATCAGCTTGACCTTTGTAAGATTTTCCAACATTTTCCTTCATGTTGTTAATGTGTTGAATGCATGCTCCGAGGTTGTCTGTGATGGCTCCCATCTTTTACACTTTATCCACAAAAATATTCAATATATATATATGATTGTAAACTCTGGACCTCTAATAATTAAGAAAATTGAGTCTATACATAGTAAACCATGACTTTTTTTAATTTTTGAGACACTTTATGTCTAAGAACACAGTCGAAGGCAGTTCTAGTCTCGAACATGCAAACGTCATTGCCTCCCAATCCGAATTCATCACAGATTTTCTTGGTGAAAGTGTTCAATTATTGGTTGTAGGGGCGGATATTAAGAGATGACTCTTGGGCCTCAAATTTAGGGGATTGGAAACGATTACCTCCTCCGAACATATTTATATTAAGCGATGTTTAAATTAATATTATAATTACAATTATTAATCACAATCATAATGAAATTGTTAATTACATTTATTACACAAATTTACAAGAACCTTAAATCAAGTCAAACCTATATTCTCATCTATAACTTATAAATTTATAATAAGTTTTTTAATTTTATTCATTAATGATAGATGAGTTTATACTTAACATATTTATATATAAATATGTTAAGTAATTTACTTTTACTTCAAGTAATGGCTACAGAACTGATAAAATCCTTTAGATACTATAAATACTGTCTCTAAGGCTTGAACACAACCTCAATTAAGTCGCATTAATGGGCTTTGTAACAAACTTTACAATACAAAAAATCAAGAAAACATTTAATAAAAACTATGCAATTGAGCTACTACTCATAGATGAAGAATTACTTAGTTTCTATATGGAACAGAAAACAAATTGAAGAGTAAAACGAGAGATATTTGGAATAGATTCGCAGTCTGAATGATAAGAAAATTTCATTGAAAAATAGTACAAATTAATCGAATGATAGTTAAGATGGGGAAATGTTTAGGCCAGAAGTTATTATACAGAGAATTGACTATCATAAAGAAGTTAAAAGTGAAGAAGATTTAGTTATTTAAAATATGTTTTAGTGAAATAAGTAAGCTTATAGTAGGCATTTTTTAATGTTAGATTATTAGAGAAAGCAGAAACTATAGAACATGATATTTACAGTAAAAATGAAACTATAAGCATTTTATTATGGATTAAATGTTCAAACTATGGCCAATAATTTGGGTTAATTTCTGAAACTTTATCATGAATCATTGCAAGGTCTTGTTCAGGGGTACAGAGAGACGACTATGGATGCTAAGGGGGAATTCAAATTTGAGGATGGAGCAAGTGTGTAAGACAAGTTAGACAAGTATGAGAATAAACTGTATGAATACTCAACCGGATTCACCAAGGAGATATTTGTAATTATTAAATTATATTCTTATTATAAAAGCATAATTATTACCGTTAATTATTAATTAAAAAGTATAAATTCTTAACAGATTTGAAATTTAATCATTTTTAATAAAACTAAAAAGAAACCTTTTATGATAAGAACTAAATTATGGAAGTCTTAAAATAAATAAATTGTAAAGGTAATTATTAAACCCCATCTAATTATATAAAACAGATATTGAAGAAAAAAGATGAGAAATTGGAAGAATACAGATAAAAACAAAAGCATGAAGAACTCAATAAATGAGTATATGATATTAGTCTGATATTGTAATTTGCATTTATGATGATTTTAGTTTTTATTGAAGAATTAAATTATAAGAAATTATTAATAAATTAATCAAGACACTACTAGAAATGAGACTATTCATTAAGATCTATGCGGATGACTTGAAGAGTCCAAGTTCCACCTACCCATTTCAAATCAAAGGAACTTTGAAGGATGTCACTTTAGGGTAACTGAAGCATGAGATAGAGAACTAAATTCAGCCTTAAATCCTTGTGAGAAATTAGATTCTCTCTGTTAAGAAGACAGCAGTCATCGTAAGTAAAATTAAATGGACAATGTCGAAAAGAGATTGGTACTATTGTTATAGCATTAATTTATACATACAAAGACTGAAGTTTAATCTCTTTTTTTTCATTTTTATATACAAAGTTTAATTTAATGTTGAATAACTATTTTTACAGATTCGAATAAATATGGATGACAAGACAACTTTGGAATAGGCAGGAATTTCAGAGGGGACTAAGATTCACTTGCAAGATCAATATCAAATTAATTAAAAATCTAAGTTTACTAGTCAGTTTTTTGGGTAAGGCACTACAGCAGATATTGCTTAGTAAAACATTAATTAATCCATAACTAACACTCACGGGATTGTCAATGCATCGTTTGTTGTTTCACCAAATTTCAATTAAGTACCCGATCAAGCTCATGTTGATGAAATTCTCATAAAGGTAATTCTTATAAATTTAAGTATTTTTAAATGATTGATAAAATAAGAATCTCAAAAATACAATAATAATTTTAACAGTGAAAATATTTCTTATTCGGATTATCATTTTTAATTATTTTTTCTAGTTCCTAGAGTTCAATCAATTGTTTGAATTTATTGATGTGTTTCAAATGTATCATTAATAAACTCCAATTAACAATAGTAGTTCTGCATAAGTATCGCCCTCACATAATGAGCAGCAGCATCATTTAGATATCTGGAATGCATTTTTGGTATGATAAAAATTCATTTAAATTTAGTTGTTTATAAATAGGCAATAATATGAAGTATGCTTATAGTGTAAAATGATTATATAAATTTTGTGAGTAAATAATAATTTGTATATAAGTTAGTAAATAATTTTTTAAAAATATTATTTTAATAAATTCATAAATTTTGATATTCAGCACAATTAAATGCGTATTATTTTATCTAATTATTTTTATATTAAATCTAGAAAAAATTTTAATAAAAAAAGCTTAATTAAATAATCTCTAGATATCAATAGATACATTTAAAACTACCCAATCCTCTCAATAAATGGTAAAACATACCTGCACCTAGCAGTAGAAAGAAAACACAAATAAATAATAGCTTTTTTGTTATACGATGCCAAAGTGGATCCAAACAAGCTCACTGAAGAAACTGAGATGTCGCCTCTTCACTTAGCAGTTTAAATGAAATCCAGTGAAATAATTGAGTTACTATTAACTCATGAAAAAACTGAGATTGATTAAATGAGTCAATTGCATGGAACACCTTTGCATTTGGCTTGTAGAGGTGGCTCAGTAAAAATAGTGCAGTAGTTATTGTTGAACAATGCAGATTTTACTCTCAAAAATATGAAAGGCAAATCAGTGAAGGATGTTACAAACAATCAAAGAATTATTTATTTAATTGAGAAATATGAGAAAAGAGTAATGACTACGAACAGCTCCTTTCTATCGACTAACTCTTAGGAAGAAGAAAAAGATGGAGGAACTCAGATAGAGAAAAATAAAAATACTCATTCTTAGATTAGTGGGCAATCCTGTAGGATTCCAGCTTTGGGCAGCATCACAGAAGAGGACATTATTTATGAGGAGGAGGAAATTGAGAATTAAGCAGGTGGGGTTTTGGATTAAGCTGAGGAATTCATTAAAGATTTTACAAATTCAAGAATAGAATTAGTACCAACAGTGAAAGGAAGCATGCTGGCTTAAGGTTCACTAAAAAAGTAATAAAAAATGCTGTATTTTGTATTAAGGCCATGCAAAGGAGATTTACTTAAGTTTGAAAAGAAAGAGCATTTCGACAAGATATACAAAGATGAAAAAGAGAACTAAAAGATATTGAAGAAATACAATGTAGAAGTAATTTTCCTGAAGAATATACTGAGTATATATCCAAGCTTCAGAAGTTAGTTCATAAATAAAAACTAGCACACAGTAGAAATGTGTTGCTACAGTGAGTAGGTGATATTCTTTAGCACTTTTGACTCTGAATAAATCAAAGAATGGCAACAGTACTTAATGAAAGCCAAAAGGTTTTATGAATGGTATAATACTATTCAGGATCTATTAAAAGACTCTAAAATGCTTACTGAACAAATAAAGTATAAGCTCCAAGAAATTGAAGAATTTTGTGATTCTTATTGTGACATGGAAGTAGTTGACATCCCCTTCATTGAGTAAAAACAGGCTGAAGTAAATAACAAGCAAAGAATTGAAAAGATAAAGGAAATTAATTAGCTTTTACTGTAAAATGAAATAGACTCTTAATTTAAAAATGGTCCTGACTAGAGTCAAGCAACTTACCAGTCACCAACTAAAATGCTTCGAATAATTAATGACTTATCATTCAAACCAAAATTCAAAGATTTTGAAGTGTAAGAGTTAATAGGGGAGGGATCTTTTGGGAGAGTGTTTAGAGTAAAATTGAAAGACACTAAAGCTGAGATGGCCATGAAAGCCATGAAAAAATAATTCTTAATTTAAAATCAATAAATAAAGTATGCGGTTAGTGAATCAAAAATTATGCAAACTCTTGATCATCCATATTTGCTAAAAATGAACTATGCATTAAACAAAAATTTAAGATAAACATTTTAATTTTTTTAATTAAAAATACATTTGTATTTTTTATAATTGATATTCATCTTAATAAGAATATTTATGAAAGTTATAAAGTTTTTATCAATTCTAGACTCCTCAATATCTATATATGGTGACAGAATTTTGCTAAAACGGAGACTTATCATATCACCTAGACCAGCTCTAGTTTTTAGATGAAAAATTGGCAAAGTTTATAACAGCCGAGCTCATCCTTGCAGTTCAGTATCTACACAAATAAAACATTATATACCGAGATTTAAAGCCCGAGAACATCCTTATAGATGATGAAGGACATGTAAGACTAGCTGATTTTGGCTTGGCAAAACAAGGCCCAGATTCTGATCCCTCTAAATCCAAATAAAAAGAGTTTGTTGCTTAGAGTTTCTGTGGCAGTCCTGCCTATTTAGCACCAGAAATGCTGAAGCAACAAGGTATCACAGCAGCAGGTGACTTATATCAAATTGGTGTAGTACTGTATGAAATGCTTGTAGGAATACCCCCATATTATAACGATAACATAAAGGTGCTTTACCAAAACATAGAGAAGGGCAAACTCAAAATGCCAAAGTATCTCACTCCTGAAGCAAGGAAATTTCTCCTTAAAATCCTTAATAAAGAGCCCAAGAAGAGACCCAGTTTCTAAGATATAAGAAAAGATCCATTTTTCGCAGATATAGATTGGGCAAAATTAGAAAAGAAAGAAATAGAGCCACCTCAAATTTTGAAGAAAGCAGTCAAGGAAGTATAGGAGGAGGTTAAAGAAGCTGATTAATCGCAGGGATAAATAAAGTAAAAGAAGAAAGATGACTTGGAGATGATGTTTGAAAATTCGGATAATAAGGGGGTTTTATTCACAGATGAAGACTATGAGGAGAGTAATAAAAAGTATAATAGAGTTAAGAGCTATTCTTTCTCTCGTGGGAAGATCATGCAATGATCATTAATCGTTTAAAAATAAATTTAGGGCTTAGAAAATATTGAAATGAAATGACTATCTATTATTTATTTATTGATAAATAGAGTGAATATATAAATTTAACTTAAATTTTGTGTTGTATTTGGTTAACTGTTAAGCAAAATTACTTTATGAATCAATATTTCTATACAATTTCAAAGTTTAAGATCATTAGCAAATATATTAATTAAGTGCTGTGACTGACTGGTTCTTATATCGATTTCTCAAACAGCTTATATATGAAGTTAAGGAATATCTCATAAATTGGAGACACTTGAGAGTGACTTCTCAATAGGTGAGTTCAGAGAGTTTCCAGTCCTCGTAGGTGCCATCAGGTAGATATCTTCTGATGATGAATGGGATTTTTCTCTCGTTAAGTTCTCTCTCGGCAAGCTTGTAGGGATCGTGTTCACCTGGCATTGGCTGAATCATCAATGGGGCGTTCTTAGAGATCTACAAAGCTTTATAGAACTTAATATGATGTGATAGAACTTGTAACTATAAGAACACTTCAATATATAAACAAAGCACGAGTTCCAAGGACTCTGGCTTTCTCATACTTGGTCATGAAACTTGAAGTGATGCGCTCTTTGTTTGCCTTTTTCTTGCCGCCAAGATATTCACCTGGAGCTCCTCCAGCTGCTTGAGCCTCCAAAGCCTCAGCATCGTCATCAATGATGTCCTATAGAAATGATATTAGCATTATGCTTAAATTAAATAGGAAAGTGAGATCAAATTAAATATCATTTCCCATGTTAATTTGAAAGTGTAAGTGCAATTTGATGGCTGAATACAATCCTTAAGCATATATTCAAGTTTTATATTGATATAGTGTCAGAAGATATTAGTATCATCAAGGTATGTCTAAAAGTGTGATTAGTTTACTTACCATCTGATCCTCAAAGTTTTATGAGTCTTGATCATTGTAGTTATCAGAGTCGCTGTCTCCTCCGTCTCTATCTGACATTAAAGCAAGTATTAATAAATATATAATTAATTATAATTATTGCATTTCCTCTTATAATTAAGCTACAAAAAATATTTTAACAATTAAAAATTGAAACATTTGAGAATAAGTTAAGAATTTATAAAATAAAAGGATTTGAAATGATAAGAATATTCAAATGGAACACTGAATTAAAATATCTGATTACATCATTAACTAAATTAATGAAATTAGTTACTCATTTAATTCCATGACATTTCCTCAGTTGCTATTGTTGTAAATTTTAGTCAAATAAATTATTATTATTATTAGCTTGATTTCAATTTGAGAGAACAATCCTATAAAATTAAAAAATAATCTTTTAGTCAGTGAAAGTAAATCGTAAATTAATTTTATTTTTTAAATCTCTCTTTGATTTGATAGTTCTGCTTAAAAATATATTCACTATATTTATATAGATAATATGAAACATTTTGGGTAAAAAATTAGTTCTAGAAATATTAGGAAAGTTATAAATGAGATTTCTAAGTCAATTTTCTTTTACAAAAATCTATTTTCATTAAATGATTTGTAATATTTCGAATTCCTTGTAATAATAACCTTGTCTAATCGCGATTATTTCATATCTATCTAATTCTCTAGTCGCTATTAACCTCTTAATATTGATTAAACATTAAAAGAGGTGAAATCTGACGGGTGGAAACAGTAGCTGCCATTAAAGCGTAAATAACTTGTGGAACTATATTGAATAGCACCAGAGTGAAAGAGTAAATTATCAGGAATATGGTCAGTTAAGTGTGATGAGTGGAGGTGCTCTCACTGGGTTGGAAGATCACTTTGTTGAAAAGGATTGTCATTTGAGTCAGAAGTGCTATTGATATTGCTATCAACATTATAATATAATGTGATACAACATTTCCCATAGTTATTCAATAAAAGCCATAGATTTCTATAAATTAAGGAACGTTAGAAATAGCATTTTGTACTGGGAAGGTTAATTAAATAAAATTAACAGCACCTCTAAGAACAAAATTGATTTTCGGCTGACTCTGGTTACTGGAACGAATACTTAAAACCTTTGCTAAGGTATGTCCACACGGTGATCACCAATATTATAACCTCGATTTAAACATTAAATTTAAAGTCCTTTTACTTTATGAATAAAAAGGTGATTATACTTATATTGGTGCTATCTTACTCCTGCGTCCGATTTTACTAAGTACCTGAATCGTCTCCAAAGTAGAGTTTTCCCTTGTGAAATTACCTTGTGGTTTTGTAGATAACTCTCATATTACCAAGAATGTGATAAATGAAGTAGAATAAAGCATAGGAACTCATATTCTGGTCCATAGTTGAAAGTGTCTGTAGGGATTTTGGCAGAAACTCAGATGAAAATAAGGTTTTACTGTAGATAATGCTCCCTAAATATACAGTAAACTTTCCTAGTAAAAAAATAAAATAAGAAAATAGTTAGTTCCTCATAAAATGAAATCCTCAATGGAGAAGCATAAAATATTAATAAGAAACAATTTTAAATTTCAGTTTAAATTAGTTTATCCATCATAATTCCAAGCATAGATATTTATTGAAGAAAATCTGAAATTTCTTTGAATTTTCTGGCTCTCATTAGAGGAGTATTAATGTCTTCTTATTCGGTCTCAAGTTATTGTACTGCTAAGCATGCGCGACTGTTCCCTGCCATATCAATATTAATATTATTTATTATTAATAATAATTTCAAAAAAATATCAATTATAAAGATTATCTTAACATTTTTTTGAATCTATATATAATATATTAATAATATTTTGGGATAAATCCTATAAATAAATCAGAATATTAAGTTAAGTAAAGTAAGTTTACTTATCGAAAAGGGTTAGTGCAAAATTTAATCGTTAAAACCAAGATATTTAATTTTTGATTTATTTAACTATAATTAAAATATTAAAGATTTTAAAATGTAGCATAAGTCTCCTGTTAATTTACAACAGAAACAAATAACCTCACACATCCCGCTAAATTAGCATTCTTATTATATTTATATAGTTTTGTAAGAAATCAAAGATTATTTATAAATTTTGATGAACACTTATATATATATATATATATATATATATATATATATATTATATATATATATATAATATACTTCATTCTCAGATTCAGAAGTCAAACAACAATAAATGTATTATTTAAACATTACTTTAAACCTATTTTAATTAGAAAATTTGAATAAAACTGTGCCAAACATCAGCTTGACATAGCATCAATCTCACATGAACCAAAACAAGATGATGAAGAGTTTCAATCCTGCTGATTTTGGCAGATCAGATGCTGTTATAACAAGCATTAGCACACTTCCAACAGATCGATCTCACACCCCTAATAAAGTCAGTGTAAGTGCATTTGAATGATTAAATCTGAGATATTTTAACTGGATCTATAACTGTCAGATAATTTTGGCTATGAAAAACAGACTTATTTAAAGATTGTGGTATCTGATTATTTAAAATCTTTATTTAGGATCATAACATAACAGTCCAAACTTAAGTTAAATCCAAGAATTAATCACCTACTAAAATGATGGTATTGAGTGCTTAGGATAATGGAATGCTGGCAGAGTTAGTCAAGGCTTCAGCTAGTTTTTTGGCTGATCATTTCTCACCTGATAAGAAAAGAAGAATGCTTCAAGGCAGTCCATCAAAATCACCCATCAAAAAGCAGTAAATCTATATTATGTAATTTCATGGTTACAAATATTTAATTTGTTTTTTATTGAGCAAATCTTGTAAAGTTAAGGATCTAGATCGCAAGTGAATTTAAACAGACATAAGAGAGGACCATCAAAAGAAAACATAGATATGTCGTTTGTTTTTATTTGTAATTTTGTTTGATATTTCGGTTTAAGATTTTATAATTTTAATTTGCTGCTGACACTACTTAAACTTTAAATATTTCTTAAGCAAAGCCAACAACTAGCAAATCTATAGATAAATCTCAAAATAGACTTTTGTAAAACTAAAAAGTGAAGTAATTAGTTTCTATCCCTTTACGAAAACCAATCAGTAGAAATTAACATTCCAAGATATCGGCAAGATCATATAATTAAGTAAATAAATCACAAACATAGTTGAAAACATAAAATACTAAGAAATTGGATCTAACTGAAAGTATTAACAAAATAGCTGTCAATATTTTTATATTAATAATATATTATGTATTACTAATTTTATTTTCTTTGGTTTGCTGAATTAATATAGAAGGAAGTTTGTTACAAAATTCTAAGAAGCAATCCAAACCTAAAATTAATTTCAATCCTATTGAAGTGGAATAAACTCTGCTGCATCAAAGTAAAGCCACAGTAGCTAATAAGTTTATAGAGAGAGCCCTTGAAAGAGAAAAACTAAAACTTAATACATCTACAATTGTTAATCCTACATCAGTTAATAACTTAGCTCATACCACACAATCTAAAACTCTTATCATATTTTAATACAGTTTAGTATATTTTTGGCAGTTAATTATAATAAAAACTCCATTATGTCATAAAATTCTTCCACAAAATGATTAAATCCCTCAGCATCAAATTCAACAGAAGTAAGTCTTTAACAAAGAGGACAGTTACATTATAAAAAAGAAAGATGAGTACGATTAATATTTAGAGAAATCGCATAGTAAATCGAGACTTGAGATTCTACCCGTAGCCAGCAAAACTTTTCAAGTACTATCAAAAAGGCAAAATGACATCGAAACTAACTTTGGGATGTTGAAGGAGCAAAATCAGAAAATTTAAGAGTTGTCTGATGTCAATGAGAAACTTAAGTAAATGAAGGAAAAGCTAAGGCAAGAAAAAAAGCAAGAAATTGTTATGAAAATGAATCAGAGTACTTATTTAGATTAGTAAATAGGGAAGATGAATTAAACATTCGATATTAAAAGTAATAAAGATAGATAGAAGGAAGTACTTAAATAAATTCTTGATATAAGCTGTGATGATCAGCAAGCTCAAATCTAATTAGTGAAAGTGAAATAAAATTAAGATAAAGAAAAGAATATACATAATAGAACATTTGAGACTTCAACTTCTTTAGCAAGAGTTAAGCCAGAAATTCATAACACAATTCCTATAAAGTAAGAAACAAAGCCTCAAGTTAAAACTTTAACTTCAGATTCCATGAATCAACAAAGAAAAAGAACATAATCAAATATTGCTACTAAATCCAGGTAACCTACCACACAGCATCCTATTTCTCTTAATAAAACTACTTAAGATATAAGAGTAAATTCTAAAATTTCTCAATAATAAACATAATCACAGATTTAAACCAGACCTACAAAATCCCAATCTCAAAACAGGACAAACTCAAGGTTAAGCTCTAAAAGATAATCAAGGTCTTCTTTCACTTAATAAGAAATGAAATTAATTTCTCAGACTATCGATTATACAACCAGTATATTAGATGTCGAGGCATGTGGCGATTTGGATAAGCAAATTACTATTGACTATTTGCCTAAAAATTAAACAAAATAATATCCCCATAAAATTAGTCTCATAGATAAAAGTAATCTAGAATCTGACAAAATTGAGCCCTTATAAAATTAATCATTAGAGCAGTAGCTTAAAACTGTGACCGAAAAAATGTTGAAATACATGAAAGAAATAAATTTCACGACAATTATCGATTTCAAGAGCTAAGACGACAATCCTTCAAAGTCTTGTTTCAGAGCTGCCAGATGTTTATGCCTTCTGATTTCTGCATTTCATGATTAACCATAGAAAGGTCAATAATAACTTCCAAAGAAATCTTCAGATTTCAATTAGTGGAGTGAAATCAAATAATATATTAATGCTAACTCTCATAAAATTGCCTATAATATCAGCAGTATATAGCAGAAATGTGACTCTAAACAGTTCAATATCATGTAACTTAAAATATTTACCTATAATCTTTTAATAATAATTTTTTGTCATTCCCTTTATTAATATTAATAAGATAAAGCAAATCTATAATGACATCTTCCTCATGATGGATGAGTAAATAGAATCTCAGAGCCCTCGCATCAGGAATTAACAATACAAGCCAGTCTTTTGCTTTGTGTTCTTCACAATAAATTACATACTAATTTCTCAAAAAATAGATTAGCAAAAGAACAAATAAGCTGCTCTGCAAGCCATTTAAGATTGCTAAATTTCTGATTTTAAACCTTAGTAATTCTTAACTGAAAAAGATTAGTATATTGCCGATGTAAAAGTTTAAGATAACAAACTTAATTTGATCAAGCAAAATAAAGCTAAAAATGAGCAAAAGCTATCTTAGAGACATTCTTTTGAACCAAATTAATCGCAAATATCTAGTAAGAATGTGTCTAGATGTGGCTCAATATAATAAATAAACACACTATCTAATTAAGTTTCGCAATAAAGTTTAAGATCTTAATCTTAAATAAGTCAGGGAAGAGCTTCCAAAGTAACTTTAAGACAAAAATAATGCCAAAATAAAAATAAATTAAAAAGTTTTAATGGGACGAATTAAAAATTTATCAAATTACTTTTGAAATGAGTTTCAATTCTATGTTAAGTTTTTATAAGTATTAATTATTAGCATTTATCCATAACCATTAATATAATTCAAATCTAAAAATTTGGTATATACATATCAATATTTCGTTCTAAATAATTTTAACATTTCCAAAATATTCTTGCTTTTATAATAACAAAGCAGGAACGATAATCAGTAAAACTTATAGTTAGATTAGAGCCCAAGCAAGCCTGTCACTGTGTCTGCATTTACTGAATTCCAGAATTTCAAATATAACTATCCAAATAATATACTCTAATTCTATCTAAAATTTGTTAGATTTGTTTTCATTTCACTAGCAATTACTAATTATATTATATAAGAGTACTTAGCTAAGCCATATAAAGCCAAAAGTGTGTAATTAAGTAAATCTAACATCCAATACAAAATAATTCAGAGAATAGTTCGATATATCTCCCTTAAAAGTAGAAGACTTCAATTAAAAGCTTAAAGATGAAGATTTAGATGACCTAGAAACTAGTCAGAGAGTAGAAGTTAATGAGTCTAAACCAGTGCAAAACATTAATGAAAGAAGTGGGAGTGTAATTAGAGTGAGAAGTTAGAAATAGCAAGTTACTTTAAGTTCAATGAAAAATCTACCTGAGGAGAGTTGCAATGAATATAGAATACTCTAAGTTAAACCAAATCAGATTGTAGATTAGAATCATTTAATCAATTACAGTAAACATGACAGCGAAGATATTCCTCTTCAAATTTAAGATCGGTAGTCTGTCTGCTCTCACAATAATACAACATAACAAAATCAAATTTAGCAATCAAAAATCTACGAATAATAAGAAGAGCTTTTCGTGGATGAGCTAGACAAATCAATTGAATTAAGCAGCTAAAGTGTTAGTATAACAAATTCTCAAGTATCAAGTGCTAGAAATCATCATATCTATGAACATGAAAATTAATGTATAGAACATATTAGTAAACCAATAAAACCTTATCAATCCTTGATCCCTCCTCTTAATCTGAATAAGCAAGTTTCCTTCACTTTCACAAATGAGGTGCTACACTATAAAAATCAAAATGAAATACTAAAAGTTATTAATGAAACTTAAATTTAATCAGACTCTCCAGCTAGAACGTCTCCTTAAAAATCTCAATCGAAGGAATCTGGATTCAAAATTAACTTGCAATAGCTATAGTTAATTAACGACAGTTTCTAAGAAACAGTAGAAGCTCAAATTGAATCTATTATTGTAGGAATACATTTGATTTGGGAAAATAAATAATAATTAATTAATTATAATTCGTGGCAGTTAACTTTCCGGAAACCTATACAATATGGTACTTGTTCGATAGAGAATTAAAAATCAGCTGGACTTTACTATTGGCGGTACTCCTCTATCGCATTCCTGGGGTGAGATAACTTGAGTTTAATTTTGGCATTAAAATCAACTAATCAAATCACCAAAAATTAAACTCAAGTTATCTCACTCCAGGAATGCAATAGAGGGGTACTGCCATTTGTAAAGTCCCGCTGATTTTTAATTCTAAATCGAACAAGTACCATATTGTATAGGTTTCAAAACAGTTAACTGCCACGAATTATCATTAATTAATTATTAATTATTTTCCCAAATCAAATGAATTTCTACAATAATAAGCCCTCTGTTTAGCAAGTTGAAAGTCCTAATCTTTTAATCTTATAAGGAAATGATAAATAGAATTCAAACTCAAAACATTAATTCATGAGTTAAGAGAGCTAATTGGTTGAATAAGCTAGTCCTAATTAGAAACTTGTGGAATACATGAAAAATGGAACTAAGAATAAGGAATCCTTAAGTTAAGAAGGTTTACTAGAAAAGTACTCGAGATAGTCTAAATTTCAAAATAGTTCTAATATCACGTTTAATTATAAAATTAATTCAAATTTAATAATTACATTATATTTAATTAATCGATAAACTATCATTTATATGAAAAATAAATATCAATTACTCCTACTCAAAAGTGGATGAGTCCCAGAAATCACTAGTTCAGCAAATGCTGGATGTGAGGAGGAAATCTCAAGAGAGAAGGAAAGGAGGCTAATTAGAAAGAAATACTCAGGATATTATCAAGGAATTGTCTAAATCATTTATTGACAAATAATGAATACACAGTATAAATTAAAACATCATAATAGCATAATATAATATGATCACAATATTAATAAGGAAGTTGAATTTAATTATAAATTTATAATTTTTTGCTAATTTAAATACACATAGATTATAGTATGTCAATGTTGTAATTAAATATTAAGAATTTACTCATTAATGTACAAACATTTTATTTTAAAAAAACGATAAAATTATTAACTAGAATGTATAGAGTACTTCAAATTAAATTGCCTTGATCAACTCCAGCCATGCTGGTGGTGGACTACTAAACTGATGCTTATATGTGAAAAGTTTCATTGATTTCTGGCACCTCCAGATTTAAATGGCTAATTTTATATTGCAAATATTGCCTGGCTTTGTAAAATTCCTGTGATGGTGTGAATTCTCGAGGGAACTCTTTTATCATAAAATGAGTTTTATTTCTATTTACTTTATAATTATTAAAATATTATTTTAAGAATTTTTATCTTATTCCAACTTTCTTCTCCACCAACAATGCAAGATTATAAATAAGTCTTCCCTTTTTCACTTTCTATGAGTTTAACTCATATTTATTTATGGTTTAATAAGAAATGAATGTTGAAAATAAATCTAAAATGATATGATTTTAACTTCTTCACTATTGAACCATCTGATTTTCTTGCCATCTTCCCAGAGACCCATCTTTTTCTTTCCCTCCTTTGATATGAAAACACCTATTCCATGCTGTTTTCCATTCACTTAAATAATTATATTTATCATATTTTTATATATTAATCTTTTCATTTTTAGTTAGTTAAATATTGAATTAATTATTAAAATATATTTTTATTATAAATTGGACCACCAGCCAGCGTATTTCTTCTGATCTGACCAGGTATAGACTCCATAGCCATGTTTCTTGTCATCTTGGTAAAAACCTTCGTAGGTGCGCCCATCTTACCAGGTGTATATTCCAAAGTCATCCATTATGTTTGATTTCCAGTGTCCTATGTACTTTATATATAAAAAAACATTCTATTTTATTCAATAAATTAAGTGATAATTACTTTCTTCCATCAACCCATTAATGGAGAAATACATGTATTTTAGAAATCATTATATAAAATTAATATAAAAATTGCAAGAATATAAGTTCTTAAATTAATTGTAAGAGAACATTTTTAATTTCTTTTATAATTTATAAATAAAGTATCTAAATTTTTTTATTGTCATGTTTACAATTATCTATTTAATGAACTTGATATAATTATATTAAATCCATAGATTAAAAATATGAGAAAGAAGATAATAATACTAATGAATTCATTAAATAATAATTAAATTTGAATTCATTTTTATATGAAGACTAATAAAATCCATAACCTGCAATTTCATTGTCTTCCCATTCTCCTTCATAAGACGCTCCATCAACCCATAAATATTTCCCCTTGCCATTTTTCTTTCCATCTATATACTAACCAATAAACAGTGATCCATCTGGCCATGTTTCTTATCCTAATCCATGCTCTCTATTTTAATTAATCTAATTATGAATAATTACTAATAAAATGCTATAGATCATGCTGCCAGTCTCCTTCATACTTTGCACCATTTGAGTGCACATACATTCCATTTCCGTGTGCTTTGTCATTCATCCAGTGGCCTTCATATATTTCTCCCTTGGTATGTGTGAAAATACCCTATCCACAGGCTTTCCCAAAACTCCACATGCCTTCAAACCTAGCACCATCCAACCATTCAGTTATTTGTGTTTATTTTATACAAATATATTCAAATCTTTAACATTTAAAATGATAAATTGCATGCTACCTTTACCATGTCTAAACCCATAAAGCCACTACCCATTATATTTAGCCCCAGAACACTTGTAAACATATTCTCTCCTAGTCAACTCTTAAGTATTAGCTTACTGTTTCTTCAATGATTGTATATTAATTCTATTTGTTTGTGATATTGTTTCTTAGTATTCTTCGTCCAAGAAGTATTTCTTCTTTATTTTTAACTGGGCTTTTAAGAGTTTGGTGTAATATCGGGTAATGAAACCTCTTATCGTTCATATAAAAGTAAAGAGTTTATAATAAATACAATTTATTTGTATTAAAGAGAAAGTGTAATTTCAAAAATTAAGAAATAGAAAAATTAATAATAGAGGAAAATTTATTAGTTATAATTTAATATTTTAGATTGCTTGAATCAAGATCACTTAATCATAATAATTCAGTAAAATATATTATGTACTTTACATTTATAAAGAAAATAAATTATAGTTTTATATATTTAATCTAAGTGGTTATTCATTATCTTAGTAATTAATTTATTGTCAATTTTATATATCAAATTCTTGTTTGTTTTAAGTCCTGATGCCCCTCCTGCTTGACTTCTTGAATCCAGAGCTTTATTGGTATCTAAACATTATATTATGTTATAAAATTATTGATAAAAGAGAAATTAAATTATGAGACAATTATTGTATATTTTATTATTTACCGTATGTTGTAGTTTGAGTATTTCCAGTTGTGCCTTTATTAAATAAGTTAATTTTCATAAAATTTTAGAGTAAAAAAATATAAAAATGAATAAAAAGTTAGAGGAGCAATATTAATAGAATGTGAAGAAGATTAGTGATCTTTTTTATTGAAAAAACACAATTATTGAATAATAAATTCACAAAAAATTGAATTTATGAATTATATTCTTGTTAATAATAAAAAATTTAAGGTCTAAGAAGCAATTTTAATTAAGTCAAAGTTAGTCACAAAAATCAATATTGTAGGAATACATTCGAAATTGGGAAATTATAATTAAATAAATCAAAATTAATTCAAATTAGTGGCAGTTAAAGTTGGCCAATTTAAACGATCTTGGGCTCATTCGATAAAGAATTCAAAATTAGCTAGACTTTGATATTGGAGGTACTATTTTATTTCATTCCTGGAGAGAGATAACTTCACTTTAATGTGAGGGTATAATTTAATGAATTTAGAGGTGTTTAATTAAAGACAAATTATCTCGCTCTTTGGATGTGATAAAATAGTGCCGCCAATATCAAAGTCCAGCTAATTTTAAATTCTTTATCGAATGAGCCCAAGATCGTTTAAATTGGCCAACTTTAACTTGCCACTGATTTGAATTAATTTTGATTTATTTAATTATAATTTCCCAATTTCGAATGTATTTCTACAATAGTAAAATGAGGATTTTTATTACTTTAAATTATTAATTAGATTTACCTGCACAACAAGCCTTATATACTCAGCTTTTATATTTATATAAATGAAATCAAATATTTGAAGCATTTTTTGGATTTACCTTTATTATTTCCTCTTAGTAACTTGCATTTAAATAGACCTTCCGATAGTGCTACCCCTTAAGTAATTGTTACTTATCAATATTTTGAATTCCAATTTATGAATTCCTGAGACTATTATTTGATCTAAGTGGCGCTTTTCATTATGCTTGAGTTCTTGGCTCATCGCTCATTCCTATTGGATTGCCCTTAGCATCTACTTTCTATAAATTAACATCTTACAAACTACTTTAATCAATTTGCAATATATTTATTCTAAATTCAAATAACTTTATATAATTAATTATTTGAAATACTTACATTATCATCGAACTCGTAAACTGATATTATATTTAAATAATTATATAAATGAATAAAATTAGTTTGCTTGCTTTCTCCGAAGTTACAATCACAACTCTTACAATTACCCATTGTTAAAATACTCAATTTATCTCTAAATTAATAATATTTTTATAATTATATTTAAGCTTATAATTTAAATTTAGAAAATAATCTTCAAATATATTACTAATATAAATATTATTATATGATCTACAATTGAATTATGGTGATGAAATAGCCAATAGAATTAAGGATGAGCATATAATCGTAAATATATATATAATCAGTGATATTAGTAGAGAATAATAATTTTTGTGCCAAAATTTTAAAACATGGACTCTGATGAAGATGTAAGATAAATCACTATTTCCAAGAATAGTAATCTAAATATAATTGAATTGTAGCAAGTTGTTGTGAGAATATTTGCATTTATATTTATGTAATAGGTTATTCAGATATTCTAATATACAATTATAAATATAGAGAAACAAGAGAAGACAGACAAAGAGAGTGCTAGATGACGATGAAGAAAACGAAGACATGCAAATTGATGAAGGTGCCCAGGGAGCTACTAAAGTTAGTCAATCAACTATCCAAAGACAACAATTAAATTTAAATTTATTCACTTATTAACTCCTTTGTTATATAATACCAAAAGTATATGATAATAAAACTAGTTTTATTTAACTTAACAAGACGATGTCTAAAAGGCGTCCCCACTGAAGTAATAGCCTATAAACGCTTAAGGTACAAATTATTAGATAATTTATCAAATTATAGTGACTAAGCCAAGCATTCAATAGTTCAAAGATAATGACGGAGATATCAAAATGTAGGATGTTGACAGAGAAAAGTTAACATCAAGGGTCTCAAATGGTTAAAGCGGGAGAGATTCAAAGATTTATTTTTACAATGCTTTTTATCCTTGTAAATTCATTAATTTTAAAATATAGGATAATAAATGACATAAATTGCAAATTTCAAAGGTAGCTAGATCTGAAATGACATCTACTACCCATAGAGATACAAGCGCAACAATGAATGACTTTGGAGATGATTCATAATCACTCAGAAGTATCAAAATTGGAGATGATAAAAAGCAAAAAGTATAAAAGAATAGTGGTCAAGAGGCAGGGAATTCATATTATTCTTTTTCATTTATTTGAATTTTAGAACTTATGGAAATAGGGGTGAGGAATCAATCTTTTCCCTTCTTTACTTCTATTAATTAACTTAACGATTAATTTTTATGCGAAGATTTGATCGACTGTAAACCCCAAAATTTAAAAACCAATTTTTATAAGGAATCAAGGTTCATCAAATCAATCTCAACAATAAACACAGAAGTAACAATCACTCAGTAGTTTAATCCAGCCACTCTCTTTCGATTAAATGTTAGGTCTCAATGAAAGCGCTCAATCAAAACAATCACAGTAAAAATAATAAAATTAATCTCAGAATAAATCATCCACTTAAAAGCAAAGTTTATCTACAGCCAACGCAAGTATGAATAAAAGCAGTGAAAAGCAAGAGAATTTATCTGCACAAAGATAGAAGGAAGTTGCATAAACTCAAGCCAAATAATAGTCATAGATCAAATCACCAGTGAAGAATGTTAGTTAAATATTAAGTGGTATAGATTTAAACAAGCAAAGAATATCAGGTAACACTATTCCGGGTCAAAATTAAGCAGTTATTGTTATAAATAGCGATGATGAAGATTAAACAGTGAAGAAGTCAGAAGATGGGAAAGTATCTCCAAAGAAATAATTGACAGACAAGAAATAAAGTGAAATGAAATAGTAATCTGCAAAGAAGAGACGTTCACCCTCAGAGAGTGCTTCTGATGGTTCATTCAGTTCTGGCAGTGGGTCAAGTTCAGGTTCTAACTCTGGCTCAAGTTCTGGAAGTGAATCAGGCGATGAAAGCGGTAGCTCTTCCTCATTTTCAGGTTCTGAAGATGAATCTGTGTATTCCTAATCATAAAAGAAATAAGAATGGAAAGCACAGCAATAAAAATCAGATCAAAACAAGGAACTGCTTGAGAAAAAGAGAAAATTATTGGAACTTAAGTAGAAATTACTAGCTAGTAATAATAAAGCCATGAATGCTCAGTAGAAAATGGATTATCTTAAGTAACTGGCTGAGAAAAGAATCAAAGAAAAGGAGAGAGAAAAGGCGAGAAAAGTTGAGAAAGCTTCAAGGAGCAAGTAAATTAGAAAACCTGAAAAAAGTAGAAGAGATGGAGATGGTGAAAGGCGTGAAAAGATAAAATCATCCAACAAAAAAGCAAAAACCATTCAAATTATAGATGTTGATAATATTGAAATGTAGGAAGGGGGAGATGATACTTAAAGCGATAGTTCTCAAGAAAATTAATATCAAGGGATAAAAGGTTTTAGAAAATTTAACCATCAAAATCCTGAAGAATAAAATCAATAGCTCCAAATCCTAATAAAAAATAAAAAGTAAAAGCTTTCAAATTTTTAATGCTAAAAATTAGAACCCAAATACTACACAAATTTATAATAGAATCATTTAAAGATTCAAAATAATCAATCAGCGATTATGAACGATGAAGAGTTGAACTACCAATCCAAGCAACATTTAGTTGAAGAATTTTCTGTACGTTTCTGGTACGTACTTCCTAAATGGCCACCTGAAAACTACGACTACACTCCAATTTTAAAGCAAAATGGTCTCCGCAGAGTTGACCCTAAAGATTGGAAGAGAGAACCAGAAGAGAGAGATGGACTTCGCAAAGTGATCGAACTCGAATCTTTCACTGGTTACTTCAAAGATTCGCAAGGTAGAAACTACGATTTGAGGCCAAAAGAAACCTGTCCCTCGCTCAATAACTTTGAAAGAATAGACAGATAGCGTCTGCAATAATTACTGCTCAAAGCCTATGAAGCACAGTATCAATAATTAGTGCATGCCAGCGAGAATCACACGGAGTATGACAAGAAATATGAGTAAGCTCTTACCATCAAACTTAAGAAGAAAATCAATAAGCTTAGCGGGGTTTTGGGGCATAAAATATGAATGGAATATTATATTCATAAATGAAATGATTAAATATAATTAAGAGAAATTTGAAGAAGTAAAGCAAAGTTATGCATTCATTCATTCGTAAGATTATAGAGATTCAATACAAAGTGTATTATAAGTTAAGTTTAATAAAAGTTCAATTCATAATTTTTCTTTGAAAGTATTTTTATATCATTATCTTATAAGAGCGCATAAATTTAAAAAATATTAATAATTTTAAAAGGTCATAAAAAAAAGAAATGAATTTAACTAATCAATTATAAAATTTAAAGGCTTTTTGCATTTTATTTACTATAGCAAAGTGTTATTTATCATGTTAAGCAATTTTTATTTAACAATGAGAAATGTAAATTTAAACAATATACATACTAATAAAGTATTTAAGAATCGTTATTTATCCAAGATTTATAAATTATAAATCAAAAACTTTTTAAAGAACTTGGACATTTTGATAAATTTTTAATGAAGAATAAGATAAATTTGTCAAATTTATATGCTTATGATGCAAAAATGTGTATTAAAGTTCAATTTAATTATATTGATTTACAAAATTTAAACTTTAAATATGTAATCTAAACGAAGAGCATAATTAGAGATAAAACTGCAAACTTGTCCAGATGTATTGAGATCTATTTTTGCATAATTTTAAAAATATAATTTAATTCTTAGTTATAATTTGAATTACATAATCCAATATACTTTATATTACAAGCATACTTGGAAACTCATAATCTCTTGAGGTTTATGAGATTGAACACTGACTTTATGAATATTATCCATTAATCTTTTACAAAAATAAGAGATAAACCGAGTTTTTTCTGGATGATCAAGCTTGATTCTGACTCTAATATTTTGCAGTAATTCAAAAAGTCAAAGATGGTGAGTCTAGTTACACATTTTGCAATCAATATTCCAGATTTGGCATGTTTGATGATGGTGCCTGAAATCTTGTGTGTAATTTAAAATTAATTTAATTAATGTTGAGAAATAATTAAATGATAGTAATCTAGGAGAAGCTATTCAATAAAATTTAAAGATTATCGGAAAATATTTAAATAAAGTATTTTACTTTAGCATCTTCAAATATAAATAAAAAATTATGAATTTACTTTTATTAATGAGTAAAATACTAGCATATATTTCAATAATTTTTTAATTTGTAATCTGAAAATTAATTTGATACATATTTTTCTATTACATGACAGAAGATTGCTTGTAGATTATGACATGAAGCCAAAAGTAAAAAAAATAAAATTTGATATTAAAAATATATAAAATTGTTTATAAATTAAATTTTTGATGAATTTTAATTCAATAATTTCTTAATATAATTTTGGTAACATAATATGATGTGCTAATGAATTTTAATAAAATTGAATAATTTTAATTAAATGGAATACGAATTGTTTGTTTCTCTGTAATTTGATTAATCGATTATCAAAAAACATATATCTAATGAAATAATAAACTGCCTACTGTTGATAAAAAATGGTGTTGATAAAAAAATTCTTTGCTTATACTTAAAATTTAATTTTAAAGTTACTAATAAAATGAAATTGAATAAATAGTAGGATTTGTTAAATTATTAATAAAAAATTAGCTCATTTGATTATAATTGAATTGGAAAACCCAAAAAAATCAAAGTAAAAAACCATCTAGTTTATCTATGTAGCGGATTAAGCAGCAGTATTCATAAAAATTAAATTGTTTATACTCATTTACAATTATGTTACATAAAAGTATTTCCTAATAAATATTAGTAACTTTGATATTAATTAATCATAAATTATTTACCAGATCACTAAGATTGTCTAAGACAAGACAACAAGGTATTAAAATAATAAATAATTTTCTTGCCTATTATGTTACTAAGATGCTAATTTTTTTTTCAATCATAATAAAAAAATAAAGAAACAATTTTTTATCAATTCAATACTTAAAAAATATAATTCAATTAATTAGAAAAGATATTTAGTTTGCTTCTTAATGGCATCCTAAATAATTATTCAATTTTATCATTACTAATAAAAATAATCCAAATTAAATATCTTTAATAATAAAATATTAATTTAATAAAATAATTTCATATTTTATTTCTATTTTTTTCTAATAATATCATGAAAACTTATAAATAAATCCATTAAAAAATATTTTTTAAAATAATAAAGTAGTATTGAGAAATAAACTCATGAAATACTATGCATAAGAATGTTTTGATCAATTTGAACTGGCAAATATGATTATTTTTAATTATAAATATATTTATAGAAAATTTAAATAAAATTAATTAATTTAAGAATCTAATATATATATTTTAATAATTTTATTACAATCGTTTGTTAAATGATTTTAAAGTAAATGCATGGATTCAATTTTGAAAATGATTTATTTTCCATTTTAAAAAAAATTTGAAGAGTACATAAATTTATTTGAAAATAAATGACACATTTATGATAAATTATATTGTATTTCTAAAACACCACCCATAAATATAATTAAACTAGATATTCCCCTAATAATAATTTATTTAACAATAAAAAAGATTAACATAAATTTCTAAAACATTTTAATAAGATAATAATTACATTTTATTCATTTCGCTATTAGGTATTATTTTAATAGAAAAATTTTTTCTTTTTAATTGAATTATTTGAAAAGACTAAATCTTAATGATTCTATATTAAATTTTCCATAAATTTTATTACTTAATATATAAAAATTATAATAACAAGGCAATAGTATTAATGTTTCATAATTATTAAAAATGCTAAATTTTTAATTAAATAATAAATAAATAATGATAATTTTAAATAAGTTCAAGTCATTTTCAAAAATGGCACAGGATCTAAAGCTGTTTAATTTGCATTATGAGATGGAGTTTAAGAAAATTTAGAGCAAAATTATTTAATTTATAAATAAAATTTTAATATTTTCATAAATATTCATTCTAATCCCGTGTTTTATAACTTTTTCTTTAATTTACGATTCTTAGTTTCTAAAAGTATTAAATTTCAGAGCATTCAATAATTTTGAAATAATTATTTACCAATTTAATATAATTCAAAATAAATAAAAAGTTAAAAATTTAGATTTTTATAAATTAAATAACCATTAAAAATTGAACCTATTCATTTTGATATTTATTGAAAATAATGTAAATACAACTACATACTTCTTATTATATTTCTTGGCTGTTTGAAAAAGAAATTATTTTGAAAACCTACAAATTAAATAAAGAAATTGTAATGTTTAATAATAAATAAATAGTAAATTTAAGTTTATTTTTAAAGATTCGAAATTTTATTATAAATTTCTCATATAATTTAGCGCAGTTAAATTGCTTTTAACTTCTTGTTGGCTGCTGAAAATATACAATTTGATAAGTCAATCAATAATTAAAATTTTATTAAATTATTAAAGTTTCTATAATTCTGGCAATATAATTAAAATTAATTGATTTTTTTAATTTTAAAATATAATTATTGAACCCTCTATTGTCAATATGAAAAAGTTGATGAAACAGACATAAATATTTTTATTAATTATAACTTTTGATTGATAAAAAAACATAAATTCTGAATTTTAAAATATTCACTCTAATTAATATAGAATAAAAAAAGACATTAACTTAGATATAATCGAGTTAACCCTGAAAAAGTCAGTATCTTTGAACATAGATTATGGTACATATAATATAATTCCTCAAAGCAGAAGAATTGTTCATATTGTTATATAAATATTTGGCAAAAACCCCGAAACCCCTTCCTTACAATATAAATATTAACTTTTCCGATATTAAATAAACCTTGCAATCTATAATTATTTTTAATTTAAGTAACGCACACTTAATTTATCAATATTTTTTTATTTGTATTCAATAGAATTTATCTGCTATAAATTAATCAGAAATATACTGATAAATTATTTCAAATAAGTTGGATTTATTATACTTTTATAATTTAACTTATTAGACATGCAAATTTGAAAATTTTGTAAAAAAATAAAAATTGTATGGTTAGTTGATAAGATAAAATAATTTCAATTACAATTTATAATGAATAATGATATTAATATAGAAAAATTTCTTAGAATTTTTCAATAATAACTCCAAACAATTCATTTAAAAAAATTAATTTATATATTTTAGCCTAAAACTTTATCCATAAGAAAATTTGTTTTTATTTTTTCTTTTGGAGGTTAACTATTGAGAACTTTAATAAAATTAAATATTGCGATGGTTTTAATATATTTCAATTATAATAATTATTAAACAATATAAACATCAAAGAATTGATAATTTAAGATCCAGATAGTTTCAACTGCCCAATTCCTCAGTTGTTTTAATTATTTACATAATCAATTAATAGTAAATAAAAAAAAAACTTTTCAAAACTTAAAATAAAAAGAAATTATTAATTATGGCCAGACAAATATTAAAATAATTGAATATTTAAAATGTGATATTTTTAAGATAAATATATAGTTAGTTGTAAATTAATTGTCCTATTATATATTATGAAATCAAAATTTTTTTATACTTTAACTCATATACAAAAATTAAATAATATTAAAAAAATATATAAAATCAGAGTAAAATATGAATTTAGGTGTTTTATTTATTTAACTAAAATCAAAGTTTTCTATTATTTTAAAAAAAAACATAAAAATTACATCTATTTAAAAAAAACAATTGTTTATGCAATTTCCTTCATTAGAAACTCTTAAGATACAGGGATTGCCTTCAAAAGATAAGAACTTTGTCAAAAATTAAATATTTAAAAATTTTAATAAATAGGGAAATTTCTATGAATTTTAAATACTATTGTTTATATTGGATTATTTTATCACAAATATATCATTATAATATAGTATTTTTATAACTTGATTGATTCTATAAAATAAGTAATTAAAGTTTGAAAATAAAAGACAATTTACATTGATAAAGTCTAAATGCGCTTTTTTAGTTAATTAGTAATTTTAATAGCTAGAAAATTAAGAATATTCTTTAAATTTTAAATGTATTAAAATATCTTAATTTAAATCAAATGATGATTTTTTCTCTAAAATTATAGTTTTACTTTTTTATAACAAACTGTAGATTTTTAATGGCAAATGCAATTCTATTATAATAATTCTCAAAATTTATTGCATATATATATATAAATTAAAGATATCATTTTATTATTTGTTTATAATAATTTTAAATTATCAAAAAGTTACAAGTATACTTTAAGAGTGCAAAGCATCTTAAGAGTTTTAATGCTTAGTTTGACTATTGTTGTGAGTAAAAGTAGCTAAGAAAGAAACTAATTGATCTGTTCAAAGAAGTTATAGATATTTGAGGGGTGGTAATTTTCTATATTATTTCTTTAAGGAATAAATATTAATTACGATTTCTTAATAAAATTACATTTATTTACATTTAAAATGTAAGTTGGATGAGTTAAATATATTTTTTAAGAAAAAATAAATGTTTTTCTTTAAAAAAAAAATGATAAATAAGCTAAAACTATAGGAAAAATTATAAAAAAGAAAAATAATTAGGTTTTATATTTATAAGTATTGTAATTAGTTAATGATTTATTGCATGACAAAGTTACACTTTTATTTGGTTTTTCATGTTGTTTTTGGATTTAAGTTTTATGAAAAATATAAGTTACAAAATTAAATTATTATTTATTAAACATTTTACTAATTATAGTTATTTTAAAATTTTAAAGAAAATTTTCTAAATAAATTATGAATCCATCTTAATGATTTTTATTTTTCAAATTACTCTTCTTAAAAGTTATAGAATAATTTTTGAAACAATTAGATACAAAAGTTTAAGATTTAAGCTATTTTTTTAAAAAAAATATATACTTCCCGTTAAATACCGAGATCATCCATTATATTCACATAATTTTACATTTAAATTTTTATCATATTTAATAAGTAAATTGTATAAGTTTATATCATTTTTAATATAGATTAAATAATAAGATAGAAATTTTAATAAATATAACATAAATTTTTAATTTACATATTTAATAAAAATTATCATTTTTTTCAATAATTTCCTTTTATAAAATTGACAAGATTATAAATAAATATATTGCAATTCGAATAATTTATTTGAGCATGTTTATTATATGATTGAAGTTCCATTCATACAACTAGAATTTGGAACTATTTTCTGTATAACAAATAATTTAATAATTATATTGATAAATTTCAAAAGATTTGAGATAATTTAATTAATCCTTCAAACAAGCTGGAATAAATTATACGGTTTTTTTAAAACTATAAATTACAACTACATTTTGAATTAAGAATTAAAAAAATTTGAAAGAAAAAAAACTAAATAATAATTTACATAAATATTAAGTAAATCTATTCAATTAGTTTTTAGTTTTTTTTATTCATAAGCTATTTTGTGAAGTTTATTGCAAATTAAATATTTATTTTTAATTCAACTCTGTATTAATTCCTGGATTTACAAATTCTGGTAGAGTGTTAATAAAAAATTATCTCAAATTAATAATCAGCATTTAATTAATTTATTTTATGCAAAAATTTGTATTAAAAAATTAGTTATTTAAGTTAAAATTAAGTAATACAATTCACTTATTTGTAATTTCTTTTTTCAAATCTTAATAAAATTAATTTGTTATATATTTATTTATATAAATTTAAAACAATTAATAAAAAATATTATAAGGCTGGCTTTCTACACCCAGATATAGATTCTGAGTTTTATTAAATTTTTCCTAGTTAATGTGATGCCATTTTAGATTATACAGACTTCGACGATTAAGAATAAGAGATTGATTACAAAAACGTTAATTGTAAGATGAACTTAACTTTTAAGCAATATAATTCAGTGTAAGAAGGTGATTGTAAATATAACTTTGATTTGACATATAAGAAAAGATGAATTAGACTGTAATAACTCCAAAAGAAAAATGAATAATTTAGTAAAAGTAATCAATTAAATGTCGATAACATTATCATAAATAATTTAAAGCAAATCATTAAATTCATTTTAATGCAAACCTCATTCATAAAAAATCTTAATAAAATCATTTTATTTAAGAAAATAATTTTTTATTGAATCGGATCACAATTTTAATCTTTTATAAAATATATTGGTATTTGTTTAAAAAGTTTAGTTAATATTTTAATCTATTAAATAAAGAAATAATTTTATATTTTTGAATCTTGGAAAAATTAATTTTTATTTTCAAATACAAAACGTTAAATTTAAATTAATTATAATATAATTTAAAAAACAAAGATAATCAATTTTTTTAATAATATTTAAGGTATAAATAATTATATCTAACTCTATGATAATATATAATAAACTAATAAAAATAATAAATAATGTTACTTGTTGCTGAAAAGTTTATCTTTGAAATAATAATCATTTATTTTATTGATTGATAAAATATGATAAACTTTAATGTGAATCTAAATATTTTATTTTGAAAAATTACTTCATAAATAATAATTATTTAACAGAAATATTAGTTACATTATATTTTTGAGTAAATATAAATAATAATTAGTTTTTAAGTTAAATATAAATTTTTATTATCAAAATTCGAGATGTTTTTATATCCTATAAATATATTTAGAAAATAATTTCAATAATAAAAATTAAATTATTTATAATATAAAAATTTCAGGAAATTTTGAACTTTAAATAAAAAAACTGAATTTATTTTATATAAAATAAATTAAATTTCCATGTAATTTATTTTAAAATTAATAACAAAGAGAGTAACATGGTTTATTCTTTCTTAAATTATTCTATTACTTTTTCATAATTTTAATTAAAAAATAATATTTGGAGGGGGAAGTTTCCTGCACTGATTTATGATAAAAAAATTTTTAGGGAAATTTCCTAAGTTTAAAAATTATTTTGTTATATTAATCTTAATTACAACTATCAACAAACCTCCAGATTTATTTCATAGTTTTAATTATACTTCAATTATTGATCAATTAGTCTATACTTCTATTTTCATGGATTAAAAGCACTCTCTCGCTTCTTCAGAATACCAGTTTAACTAAGAATCTTAAGGTATTGAGGCTGAAGTTGATAAGCGATATATAAATTTTAAGTATTTGAGATTATTTCAAGCAATTTTAATTCTATTAGATGTTTTTTAAACTCCAGGTACTACTCTTCTTATTATAAATAAATATACTCTAAAAATTAATAAGGTTATAAAAAAATAATATTTGTAAATTTATGTAAAAATTAATAAATTTGCATAAAAAAAAAAGAAAAAACATAAACAATTGCATAAAGCTTACCTCCCCAAGTATTTTTCTTATTCTAATCACCTTTTGCAATAAATAATTAGATTATCTGCAAATATAAGTTGCTTTTTTATCATGGGATAATTCTATTAAGAACTTTTAGTTTTTGAACATTACTACTTTATCAAATTATTAAAGCAAATAATTATGCTATAATTAAACATTTCAAACTATGATAATTATATCCTTCGCTTAAAGTCTATATATCTTATTTAAAGGAATGGCTAATTGAACTTTTCACTGTAAAATTTAGCTAAATTTGAATATCAATGTAATTAGCACAGGGTCTTTCAAGTAGGCCAACTTGTCTGCACTTACTAAATCATAAATAAATTTAATTTAAATACATTTCTCTTCAAATTTGAAATGTATTGCTATATATTATCTGTGCTCGTATTATTTTTTTATAAATTTCTTTATCTCAATATTTTAATATAAACAATAGTTCTTTCATTTTTCATGTTATAATTATATTCAAAATTTTATAATAAAAAAATATGTTATATCTAAAAATATTAATTTACAAATTTATAGATTTTATTTATATTACAAAGTATTTTACACTAATTTATTAGATAATACTTCCAAGTAATTTTTTAAATTACTTCCATTTAATTCTATAAAATATCTCCAATATTTTTAATACTTTTATAAATGCTAATAAAAATGGTAATAATAATTATTCCAAATAAATTCTAACTTAAATAAAGTCACAATTTTAAGAAATTACCAATTTCGAACTTAATTTTATTATTGCAATAAAGATTTAATTTAGTTTTTGAATGAAAAAGTTATAGATTATAAAATATTACCTTAATCATTTTTTCTCAGCAATTTTATGATTCGAATTATCATTATAACTCGAACTTAATGAAGCCTCACTTTTGAATTCTTGAAATATTCATAAAAAATGTAATAAACATATCAGAGAACTTTTATATCTATATTTAATTTATATTATTTATTTTTGGATTATTTACATTTGAAAAAATTAAAAAGAATAATAATTTTTACATTATAACATATTGATATATTTGAAAGAATAAGTAATTAAATTCAAATTCAAATTATACTAATATACAATTAAACATGTAATCAAAACTAAAAGCTCAAAATTTGCTAAAAGTACAAACTTGCATTGATGTTCTAAGATCTATCTTCGCATTTATTTTTATTATAATATTGTAGAAATACATTTGAATTTAGGAAAAAATTATGATTAAAAGTAAAAAATAAATATAGTGGCAGTTGAAATTATAGGATTTAAACGAACTGTGCTCATTCGATAAAAAATTGAAATAAGCTGAACTTTCTTATTGGCGGTGTTAATTATCTCATACCAGGAGAGAGATGACTAGACTATAATGTAAAGGTAAATTTTAATGAATTTTTGAAATTTCTAATTAAAATAAAATTATCTCGCTCCAGGGATGAGATTAAAAATACCGCCATAATAAAGTCAAGCTAATTTTCAATTTATAATCGAATGAGCCCAAGATTGTTGTTAAAATTGGAAAACTTTAGATGGCACTATTTTAATAATAATTAATTTTCAACTTCAAATGTAATTCTACTATTATAATAATTTTATTCTAAATTTCTAAAAATTAAAAAATTTTCTATTTTTAATTATTTAATTAAAATAGGCATATCTGGAAAACTGGGACTTACTTAGATTACAAAGATTGAGTTCTTACATGATGAGAGTAATTATTTAATCCTTCACCAAGTTGAGAAAAACTTATAGTCTTACTTGGGTAATCAACTTAAATGCTGATTCACTGAACTTGAATTATTTCAAAAAATCTAAGATCCTGAGTATAGTCACACACTACAAGATAAACATACCAGACTTGGTTTGTTTAATGGTTTTGCCAGATATTCTTTCAGTAATTTATATTTATACATTTACATAAATTAAATTTATAATAATTCAAGAGAAGCTGCTAGAATAAATTTAGTATACAGAATATTATAATTGTTTTTTTTATATGTAAATGCTAAATTTATATATAAATATCTATATATGTGTAACGATATAATAACTATTTTTATTTTATTTGCATATTTACAATTGAAATCAAAAGATAAAAAGTATTTACAATTCATATCTAATGCTTAATTTATATTAAATTAAAATTATTTAATATAATTAGAAGATAGAAGATTATTAGTGGAATTTAATTATAGACCACAAGTATTTATTTTTGTAAATAAAAATTGTAAAATTAATTATATAAAAATTTAGCAATTCCATATTTATATAAATATTTGAAATTTATATTAAATTTTTATATTATGGAAGTTGATATATTTAATAATACTATTTGTTCCTACCGAGATACCCTACCCCACCCCCTACCCACCCCTACCCACACCCCATACCCTACCCCATCCCTACCCCACCCCCTAAAAAATACCCAATTTCATATCAAATTTTTTATCTACAAGGTCTAAATCGATCTCCTTCATGAAATCTCGACATCAAAGACCCTATTTTATATTTTAAATATGGTATAATATCAAATTGCTTTATTTCCATAATTGAAAAACTTCTTCTTTAAAATTATTTTTTTACTTATAATAAGATATTTATATACTATAGTAGGAAAAATTTTTATAAAATTTTTTATCCCTTAAATCAACTTCCATCCGACATAACTCGAATAAATAGTATGATTAAATTTTTAAGTTTTTTATTTTTCTAATTTATAAATATCTATGTTTTCATGGATATTTATAAATAAGAAAATAAAAAACAATAAAAAATTTAATCATAGCTATTTATTTCGAGTTATGTCGGATGGAGTTGATTTAAGGGAATAAAAAATTTTATAAAATATTTTTCCTACTATAGTATATAAATATCTTATTATAAGTAAAAAAATAATTTTAAAGAAGAAGTTTTTCAATTATGGAAATAAAGCAATTTGATATTATACCATATTTAAAATATAAAATAGGGTCTTTGATGTCGAGATTTCATGAAGGAGATCGATTTAGACCTTGTAGATAAAAAATTTGATATGAAATTGGGTATTTTATGGGGGGTAGGGGGTGGGGTAGGGTATGGGGTGTGGGGTAGGGGGTGGGGTAGGGTATCTCGGTAGGAACAACTATTACCAATACTTTATAAACTAAATTTGAAATTCAAGAATTATGGTGCAATCTTTAAAATAAATTTAAAATAACTACTTTTAAAAGCTAAATCGAACAATTGATTATTCATTAAATTTCACATTATGTAGAAGGAAAATAAATAAATAAGACAAAGAATTTAAAAAATTCGCTTACATCATCTAATACTTACAAACCAAGCAAGATTTTTTTAAAAAATTGTAAAGCTTAACTCATATAAAAAATTTAGTTGGTAAAATAAAGCCTTAAAATTATATTAATAATCTTTGAAATGTAAAATAGAGAGATTTTAAAGTGTGAAATTTTGGGAATAAAATGTAGAAAATATTAATAAGGGGGAAGTTTCCTGCCCCATATATAAAAATAATGTAATTTTCATAATTTTCTAAAAATTTTAATCATCAATTTTGATTTAATTATTTATAATCTATTTTAAAATATCATTTTTACCTTGATAGAATTAAAATTTCAATGTGTATCATATTAATATTAATAAAAATAAATATTTAAGCAACGTTTTTAATATATAATTTGATAAATATTAATTTTTTATCTTGAAAATTATTTATATCATTAAAGTTGATAAGTAAATGGTAAATGTAAATGAAATTAAGATTTTATGTTATTTAAATATTTATTGCAAACAGTAGAATTTAAATGTAGGGGCAGGAAAGTCCCCCCCAAAAAGATATATAAACATTGAAAATAAATTAAATATTTTATATATGAATAATATAAATTTAAATCTTGAGTGGAAGGCAACTTTCCCTCCAAATAAATTAGATATTAATGTAATAAAAAAAGTAATCTTGAAGAACAATCTTGGCAGAATTTTTGTTGAGGATGAATTTGATTAATTCGAACTTGCTAATAAGATTTATTTTTTTAATAAGTCTGATCCGTTTTATAATTTTAACATTTCTAAAAGAAAAAAGTATTTAAGCTAATTCTAAATATTATTATTTAGTTTTTAATTATTACTAGTCTAATATTATAATTAAATGCCGACGGAAATTATTGCAGGATGTTTAGACTCCAAGATTATTAATCAGACAGTCTCACATTTTTTAATTGAAATCATCCTGGTCGTAAAATTGATTTATTATTTACAAATATAAAAAAATATAAAATCTTGTTTTAAAAAAACTATATAATAAAAATGAAATTTTTGCATTTTCCACTATTTATTAATTATTTAATTAAATAAGTTCAATTAACTCTCAAGTAAATGTTAAGATCTGTAATTGTTTAGGATTTCAAACTGGATGGATATTTAAAGAGAGGACAGCATTTATAAATATAAATATTATATAGTGAAAAAATAAGTATTATTTTGATTTATTTATATTTAATTTTAAAGGTATAAAATCTAAACTATAGACATTTAAAAATAAGATAAATGAGTATTTTGATTTAAGAAAATTAAAAAATTTAAATAAAATGAGAATTTTTATAGTTTATTTTTGAATGAAGACTACTTAAAATACTTTTCTTACTATAATTTTTTATTCTTATCCGTTCAACAAATGCCTACCCATTCCTCTTTACCATTAAAATTATTTTTTTCAAACTAATATTAATCTAACAATTATTTTGAAATATATTGAGAGAAGATGTTAAGAGATATTAAAATTTTTTAGTATTTTAATTTTATTTATATTTTTCATATGAATTTAATATAAAAAATATACAGGCAAAATGAAACCAAATAAAACAATAAATAATAACAATCTTAGTATTAAATAACCGAAAATATCATGAATAAACTAGATTTAGACTTTGAGAATAGAATATTTCATATGAAAAAGGATATTATGGGGAGAAGTGGGGGCTTAATATCGGTTCTAAATACTTATCCCTTAATAATTATCAATATTTAAACTTATGAATATTTAAGATAATAAAGTCTTGCTAATTTCATATTAAAAATTTTTTATTACTATAATTTCAATTTAAAATAAACTTATAAAAATTCTTAATATTTTTGAATTGATTTGAAATATATAGACTTTCAATCAATAATCTTATATAGAATTCTCTTTATTAAATATCATCATTTATATATTTAATAATCAATATTATATTTTTATTCGCTTTATTATCCTTGAAATAAAAACAAATAATTTGTTTGCTAAACTGTAAAAGTCAACTTTCTGATAAAAGCAGTTTACAGTGATAAAGATTTGTCATTTAATAAATACCTTAAATTTATAATAACTTCATGAATTTAAATTATTTAAAAATAAATAATAAGCAGTAGAATCCTATTTAACTTTTTATTGGCTTTTGAGAATAACTTGTTAGATAGCTCAATTAGTAAAAAATATTGTAGATTTAATTATTAGTTGCTAAATATATTGAGCATAATTAATTTATTAATTAAGAATTCTGTTTACTTATGATAAGAAAATTGAGATATCAGACATTAATTTTAAGTATTTTAAATAATGTATTTTTGAATATAAAAAAACATGAACTAAACAATAATTGACTTAGCCATAGAAAAATCAAGATCACTTAAGATAAATTACTGGGCTTATGAGTTAGTAGCATCAACAAGAAAATCTGTAAATATTATAATTGCAAATATAAATATAATGTTTAGATTATTTTAATTTATTCAAAATATATTAAGCAATAGCACAGTTAAGAATTTGGAAATTTATTACCAATATAATCCAGCTCGAATGAAAATCAGACAGATTTATAATAATTATTTAAACTTTTAAGCAATATTTTACAACAAAAAATAATATATTTTTAAGGGATTTTCCTACCACTTTCCTTAATGAGAAATTTCCTTCCCTCCTTAATCAAAGTTTCCTAGATAAACTAACTTACAAAAATGTAATTTATAAATGTCTAATATTTTTTCAAATCTCATAGTTCATTTAGAGTGTAAATAATAATAGAATCAAAAATATATATTTAAAGGGCATTAATATTTTTACTTAATGCCATAAATTAGTTTAAGCGAAATTAATTTTAAACTCAGTATTATTTTTTAGTACTAATTACATTTAAGGAAAAAGTTTCATAGTCAATCTTGAATCAATATTAATAGATAAAAAAATAATATAATATTATGAAACTCCTCTCACTCCAAATATTATAGTTGGTGAAGTAATTTTCTTAATTAGAGATTCTTGATGTTTCGGAAATAAGCATGGAAGAATCTGACTTTTTCATTAATAAATATAATAAATTACAATAAGGATATTAATTAAAATTTAATAAAATTATTCGAGTATACTTACTTATTTAAATAGGGTAATCTAAATTTCAACAATAAGACAATAATTAATCTTATTTGTATATATTTATATTCAGAGATGTAATTGAGGTCTGAAATTTTGAAGGTTAAAACAAATTATTACTAAAATACGCTATAATTTAGGGGATTGCATAAAAAACCATGATAATACTAATAAATAACTACAATAATTTATAAAGATGCTAAATATTTTTTTAAAGAACCTTTCTCTAGATTTAATTCGTCTATTAATTTATAATTATATTTACTATTTTAAGATTAAATTGTCTTTTTTAATTGAATTTAAATGGTCGATTTAACAATTAACCATGCAATATAATAAAGAGTTTCTAGCTTAAAAAATTATTATAACTTTAAATGCCATGATTAAATATATAATCTATCTGAGATCCTTGTGCAAATTGCTGAATCGAACCATAAAATTTTGCTTTTTCTTTTTTATTTATGCCATAACTCGGTTACTGAATGTCCAGATAACCCTTAAAAAAGATGATAGTTTTATCTGTGTGCTTAATAGTATATAATAATAGCTAAGATTATTTTGAAGATCTTGGTCCCTATATTAGAATTACTAAAGCTGCTCGTTCGTGTGTTCTTTTATCAGTAAAATTTTATAAGCCAAATGAGAAAATTAGCTTCTCAATTAAAACTTAACCTATCCTTTCAAATATAATTTGATGAGGGCACCCAGCTATGTTTAGCAAAATTTTTAAATTAAATATTGCCTTATTTAAACAGAAAATTCTTTTTCTATAATCAATTATAAGAAAAACATTTTAATTAAAGTTTTAACAATTAAGGCTGTTTAATATTCCATAATCATAAGACTTTTATCAATATTTTGAAATCATATCTCTTAAATATTGATAGAACAATCAATACTTTTAATGCTCTTTTAATATATTTTTTAATATTTATTAATAATAGTTTATATATTTTATTTATTTTTAATTAAAATGTTCTATTTTCGTGGGTTATGTGGAGTACTTCAAAAGTGATTTTTCAAAAAATCTAAAATGTTTTAAAGCCAAGTTTGTAATGTGTTATGTTGAAGATTGTAGATCTAGGATGTAAACTCTATTTAATGGTATTATTGGTATTTGGATGGGGACAAAAAAGTATAATTTTTTTTGATAAAGAAAATATAAATAAAAATGAGTGCAAAAAATAATTATTAACAAAATATTTTTATTTAAAATTAAGATTCTATATTTTTTATAAATAATCTTATGATAATATTTTATATAAATTCATGTTATTAATTATTTTTTAGTCTTTTGATTAAAGTAATAATATAATATCTAAATATTAATTTATAGGTAATTCTATTCTAAATTGATATAAACAATTATTTTATGAATCTTAAAGTTTTAGAAATCTCTTGATTGCATTTCAATAATTAAATTTATTTATATTAATATTGTATTTTACGCAAATTTACTTATTTTTGACTCATTAATCAATTAAAAGAATATATTATTGCTAAAATATAAATGATTTGGGAAAATTCAAAAATAAATAAATAATTCAAATCATTATTAATCCTAACTGCCACTAATTACAAACCTCTGTATATCAAATTTAGTTCACAATGCATACCGTTAGATTTGCCTCACAAAATCTTTTTACACCATTTGACACCCTGGTCTAATATTTATCCTCGTGTATTATAGGGCGATTTGACACCTGTCAAAAGTCTGATTAAGATTAATTTAAATTAAAAATATATTTTATTAATCATCTTAAAATTTGACACCTTTGACACCTGTCAAATTTATCTTGTTTTTGACACCAGTGATAATATTTAAAAGAATATTAGCAATTTATTAAATAAGAAAATTGAAAAATGCCGCGAGTTGCTTTATGGAGCAGCAGATACCGGAAAATCAACAATAATTATTTTGCTCCAACAGATCCTTGTGTGTGATGTTCTTTAGAAGGGTCATACACACTTTTATGTCCAAGTTGTCCCGCTAAGATTCTGGTCAAAGATAGTACTAATGGACAAGATGAACTATCAGCACTTCTTTAGATGGGGCAGAATTGAAATGATGAAGAGATTACTGGAAGGATAGGGCTACTCCACTGAGGCCAAATACGGGGAGGTACAATTAGAATACGTAGAGTCAGTAGTGGTAATTACAACAGATTCAATGACCTTAGAGTAATAACTTAGTAAGATCGATCAGGAGGCGTTATAGTCAAGGTGCCATCATACTCCCTGAGAAGTGCGGAGACAAACTGGCAAACCTTCACCATTCAACATGTTAGAGTTAGCAAAGTACTGTATGACGAACGAGACCAGACGAAGAGAGGACCATGCTTTAGATGTCGTAAGAGGAAGAGATCATTGAGAAAGAAGAGAGAACAAACCATGAAAACGTATAATCAGAGATAAAAACTTTATATTAAAACTAAAAATGTTTAAATACTTCACATTATATTCATTACACTCTCCATCCATTTTCTTATTTAATAAATTGCTAATATTCTTTTAAATATTATCACTGGTGTCAAAAACAAGATAATTTGACAGGTGTCAAAGGTGTCAAATTTTAAGATGATTAATAAATATATTTTTAATTTAAATTAATCTTAATCAGACTTTTGACAGGTGTCAAATCGCCCTATAATACACGAGGATAAATATTAGACCAGGGTGTCAAATGGTGTAAAAAGATTTTGTGAGGCAAATCTAACGGTATGCATTGTGAACTAAATTTGATATACAGAGGTTTGTAATTAGTGGCAGATAGGATTAATAATGATTTGAATTATTTATTTATTTTTGAATTTTCCCAAATCATTTATATTTTAGCAATAATTAATCATTCGTAAATACAATAAAAAATTGTTTTTTTTAAGTATTTTAAATAATTTATATTTATCTAAGTTTTTTAATTTTTTATAAAATTTGATAAAAAACTTAAAATATCCTTAGTAACAAAAGCTTTCAAAAAGTATGTTATAATCAAAAATTCACTTATATATTATTTTAAAATGATGAATATAAAATACTCCTTCTCTGTATTCAATAATATTATATTGTCTAAAAATATTTTTTTTAAAAAAGTTCATTGTTTACTTTATATTTGATTTTATTAAATTATTAGTTTCATTTTGTCAATTTATTAAAATATGTTTAATATTCGCATTTTATTGATTTTGTTTTGCTTAAATAAATATATAATTATTAATTTTGTACTAGAAAGTTACAAAATTGTTATTTATATAAAATAAAGATTAAAATATTTACATAAATTTTGAAAATATTTTTGCATATAATTGTGATTATTTCATTTAGTTTGGAAGATTGAGAATTATGATATTAAATTAAAAAAAAATTTAAGTATATCTAGTTGGAAGCAAAATAATTATAAGTTAATATTTGTTATGACCGTGACACTCCTCGCCACCCCGATTCTAACTGAGATTTAACTCCCATTACAACTCCCCAGTGTAAATTTTATTCAATCGTTAATTTTAACTCAGTCATGATATTCTTGGTTCTATTATACAAGTAATTTTTATTATTCAATAAAAACAAGCATATATATTTATTGTTTAAAATATAATTATATTTGTTTTTATTCGAATAAAGATGAATACATTGCTTTAAGATAGTTGATTTTTATTATATAAAATTTATGAGTCAATATGAATTTTTTAGAAATTCTTTTAAATTTGAATAAAAGTCATAATCATTTTAGATAATGTATAAAAAAGGCCGGGGAATATAGTGAATTTAATAAAGAAACGTGTTTAATATAACCAAGAAAGTTTGAATTAAATAAGAGTGAAAAAAATTTCATAAAAAAGATATTTTATAGGGGTGTCTCTGTTTTAAGGTGGATAGGGGTTTATGAGTTATGGTGGAAGAGGCATTTCGCTTTGAATAAATATTGTTGTTCAATTTTTTTTTAAAAAATTGTTTCTTATAGCTTTGTACTTAGTTAACTTATTTCAATTATTTCTCTAAAAATTAATGACCATTAAATTAAATCCTTATTAAAAAAAGAAGTTACTAAATACAAGGCATTTATAAAGTTTTTAAAATCTAATTAACTCAATAAATAATTAAATGAAATCTGTTTTTATATTATATAAAAAATTTCAAAATTGAGAAATTATTTATTATTAAATTAATGATTTATTTATTTATTTAGCGGTTTAAGTTGTTAAATTTAAACGATCTTGGGCTCTTTTGATAGGAAATCTAAAATTAGCTGGACTTTATTAACGGAGTCCCTATCGTATGAAGCCAAGATTGTAAAATTGAACAACTTTAAATGCCAATAATTTAATTAGTTATTAATTAAATATAAAAAATTTCCCAAATTTAAATTTTATTTTAACTTTATTTTAATAAATTTTTTTATTGATTGAAGTTCCAACTATGATCTTAGAGTTTGCGAACTATTGTATAATAAATATTATTAAATTTTTAACATTATTAACTTAGAAACATAAAAAGAATAGATTGAAAAAATTAAATAAATTTTCTAATCATTCAACAAAAATATAAAATAAAAATTTTAATAAATATAATGAATAAAGTGTATGCCTTCAATTAAAAATTATATCAATATGATTAAAAATGTGAAGTTATTTGGAAAAAATTAAATGAAGCTTAATTTTTAAATCACCAAATTCAAAGATTGTAAATCATAATTTATACTTTAAAATACATTTATTAAGAATATAAAAATTATATATTTCACTCTTTTTTTGGGGTAAGACTTTTATAATTTTTATTTTAATTATATAAATACTTAATTAACTATATTATAAAATTTTAAATTAAAAGATAGCTTAGATATTTAATTTTAAATTTTTTAAATAATAAATGTAATTTAAATGTAATTTTCATACTTTTTAAATTCATTTTAAAACCAAAATTTACATTATTTAAATGCTATTTAAAAAAAATTAATTTATAAAGCAGGACTCATGGATTAATAGCTAGATCCAGCATTTTACGACATATTTGATAACTACAAAGTTACTAGAAATTATAAAAAATTAACTTATGGTCGACCTTTATAATATGATAAAGATTGCATTTTTAATTTGACCTTTAAAAAGAATGTTCAAAACCCAATAACCCAACATTATTAAGTTTAGTATTTATAATAGAATATAAATAAAAATTCTTTATTTAAGAGTATATATAGAGGTCTATGAGTCTTTCGATATTAGTAATTTAATTTAGTATATGCTAGGTATATAGGTTTAACGTTTAAGTTGGGTTATAGATGTAATGATTTTATCGATCAATTCAAATAAATTCTTAAACATACGACTATAGCAAGACTGTCCATATATCTCCTGCATCCGTTAAATCTCACTGCCTAAGCATTAAATTTAAAGACATAGCATCTTAATTCTAAGCCAAAGAGACATTTAAATTATAGCATCATGTTAATACTCTCTCCCTCATCTAGAGAGCTTTTATTTTTCTTTGCCATATCTCCTGAGATTGATATCTTTGATTAATATATTACTAACTTAAATAAAAGAAAGGAATATCTTACATTGTTATTATTATTAAGAGAGAAGTTGACTTTAAATTTTCATTTGTTAAGACTTATTAAGATTAGATATTTAAAAAAAATTCAGGGAGATTCCATGTTTTTAGTTTTTTATTAGAATTTTTTTTAAAACTCATTTTCAATAATAGCTGTAACTCCTAATATTTTTCATTATGAATCTTTAAAGAGTCCTATAAACCTAAAAAAGAATACGTACTTGTATACTTTAATCAATAAAAAGTCAATCAAACTATTTAAAGCACTTATAGGGGTTTTGATTGTGAGCCAAACAAATTAATATAAATATACCTTCGATTTCAATATTGGAGGTTGAAAATAGTTATAATTTTAAGAAATGATAATCCTATTGGTTCTTACTATCAAATTATATCAGATATTACTTAATTTGTAATAAATATAAGAATATAAAAATTATAATTTCCATAAATTTTAAACCAATATTGTAGAAATGCATTTGATTTGAAAAGGTGAATGTAATTAGAAAACGAAAGACATAAATTGTGGCAGGAAACTTTTTAATATTAAAATAATTGTATGCATATCACGATTTTAATTGTATCCTTAATTATATAAAAATTAACTGTACCAGATTGTACAAATCTATAAATAAATTTCTTTTAATATCAAGGCTTTCTTAAGAATTTTTGTCAATTGTGATATATAAGATAATTTTCTTTAAAATTAGAATTTTACTAACATGTGATTAATGTAATTATTGATTATTAATAATTTAAATAATAAAAAATAAATTGAAATTGGATGAGACTATTAATTTTTAGATGGATTACCAGGGATAAAGAAGAAAAAATTTATAGATGGAAGAGTGGAAGTTATTGAATTAAGGATGAAGCAGAAATCAAACAATAGACATTTTTTTTGTGTCTGGCATCAATACAAAAAAAAGGAAGACAAGTACACACCAAGTTGAAGAAGCAGTATTTACTAATATACTGAAGTTTGCCGTAAACAACTCAAAGTAGAAATACCTCTCTAATTATGTGAATCAAAATGGCCTTTAGTATGATTCTAAGTGCCATCAGATCTTGATATATTTAATATATATAACTAGTTACTATTTAGCTAGATAAGCCATTTAAGCAAAAGGTCATTCGAGTAAAAATTATTAACCGCATAAATTGCATAGTCAATGAAGAAAGCGGATGAGATAGTCCCCGTCAAAGAGGTTGTGCTTACACTGTACTTTTGGTAGAAATTTATTAAAGACGGGGACTAAGAGTTGATGAATGAGGGGTGAGAAGGTAATAGAAAGCACAGATGTGAATGCAAACAACATTGATCCGAAGGAGATTAAGCGAAAAAGTTAATGAAGATAGGTAATGGAATATAAACCTTACTCTCCATCATCGTATTTTATTAATAATAATTACTTATTACACAAATCCTATTTTTGTATAATTCTATCTAAAAAAAGGTATCTATAAAAGTGATAGATTGAACAATTTTTTGAACTTGGTTTAAGTTAATTCTCATATAATAATACTATTAAAAGCGTATTCTGATAATCTATCATTTTAGAATTATTAAAGTAAACTTTAACATAATGGGATTTCACTCTCTCTCTAATAACATTTTCTTTTTCAAAATACCAATAATAAAAATATTTTTTTGGATCAACATCAAGGAATCATACAATCAATGAATGTATTAATAGATTTAAATTTAATTTAATTAAATGAGTTTAGATTTTTCAATAATTGAACAATGTAAAATAGGTAAATTGCTGACAAAAATACAAGAAATCTTAAAGCTTATTTATTAGTATATACATTTTTTATGAATTTTATTGATATCATAAAAATTTAAACATTAAATTTGATTATAACTAGAATCTTTAAAAAAAGAGTCTTTATAAATTGGAAGTTTATTATTTGTTTAAAAAATTAATCAATTTTAATTTATAAATTTATTTCTTAGAAAAATCTATTTATAATTTTTTAAATGAAAAAATTATTTCATTTAAAATTAGATTTTTTTTTAACATTTCACTATCATCACATTCAAAAACACTAAAAATATAAAAACAAATTTAAAAACAAAGATAATTGAATTTTTTAAAAATTCCTCAGAAAATAAATTATTTTTTAATCTTTATGGTAAAATATAAAAATAATTTATAAATAATGCAACAAGTTGTTGAAAATAACTCTTTAAAATCTTAACTAACTAATTTTATTGATTACTTTAATTTAATGCTTTATTTATACTTTACAAAGAAAAATCTGTGAATAATTATTTAAAAATTAAAAAAAATAAAACTTCCAAAAAGATTATGATATTTTTACTGAAATTATTTTGACAGTATTTTTTAGAATTATAAGATATATATGAACCAAAAATTAAAAACATAAATATTTAATTTGAACGTTCAAAATGATATTAATATTGTTTTATAAAATTCTAGATGTGAATTTATTTTATATAAAATTATTAATAAGAACTTTAATTTATTAAAAAAATAAGCGTCTATAATTTAAAATATATAAAATAAAATTTAATATCTAATTTTTTAATTTACTAACGAAGGGCAATCCATGTCTACCCATAAAAAGATAATGATTACGGGAGGTTTATTTTTTTCTTAAAAAAATATTTTTATTATTTTTCTAAACTAATTCTCATTAGCAAAGACAGGTAATTCACATGTGCATACAAATTTTTAATATAAAAAGTATTTTTGTTTAAGTTTTTTGTATGAATACCTCCGCAAGGAGAAAACTATGTAATTTTTAAGGGTAAGTCAAATTATATTTGAATTATGCAAGAACTAAAGAATAGTTTATGAATAAGAAAAGAAAAATCAGAAATAAGTACAAAAATTTAAACTAATTTAAATAATTAATAGTAAAGAATCTTATCGAAACAATATTTTGAGAGGATTTGGAGTTATTAAACCTTTTAAATTTATAATCATAAAAATAAAGATTTGTTCTGTTTACTTGTAAATATATACCTTATTGAAAAATCATGATTGAATTCATTAATTAAATTATTTTCAGAAAAAATATTTGGACATTTTAACTATTTTCTACTTGTTTAATAGTGAATTTAAAATTACCTGGACTTTACTGTGGATGGTAAAATTTGTCAATCCCTTGTGGCGAGATAAATAAACTTTTATTGGAGGGAATTATTCATAAAATTATTTTAGGCAATTATAATTTTAAATTGACAATTGAATAAGGCTAAGTTGCTTAAATTATTTAACTCTTCCTGCAAAAATTAAATTAAATTAATAAATATTATTTAAAATAATTTTCATTTTGAAATGTATTACTTTAATGTCATAGTTTTATAATTATATTAATTATCTTATTTCTCCTCAATGCCAAACAAGCTGATCTAAAAATTTATATAATTATTGTTGTTATATTCATATTATTAGCACTATAGAAAATTTAAGTTTTAAAAAAATAAATAGATACCAATTTCTATAGATATCTTATTTACTAAAAATATTCTATATTATTTATTGAATAATAATATTTATATATAATATTTTTATAATATACTGCTTTTTAAAATTATTAAAATTTAAATTTCATAACTATAATATAAATTTATTTAAACTTATTCAATAATTTTTTACATTTCAAAATGATTATAATTACTGTAAAAAAATTTTATTACCAAAAATAAATTATATATATATTAAGATAAAGACCATTTTTGTTCTTAATTTATTTAGTGTAATATAATTTTATGATTGTAAATTACTGAAGTATATATATATTTATTTTTTTACAATATAAACTTATTGAAATGATTAGTAAGATTAAAGTAAATAAATTTCAAATTCAAATTATACTAAAATACAATAAAATATGGAATCAAAACTAAAAAGTGCGCTAAATAAGCTAAAAGTACAGACGTGTCGTGATTCTCTCAGATCTATCTTCGCATTTATTTAAGTATTAAATGTAAATAAATTTATTTTTAAAACATAAAATTTCTCATTAATAAATGGTGCTTATTTCAAATTTTAAGCATATTTGGACACTTGGGACTTACTAAGATATCAAAGATTGAATTCTTACATGATGCACGTTATTCTTTTATTCTTCACAAAAATAAGAAAAAATCCAAACCTTATTTGGGTGATCAACCTTGAAGCTGATTATCTACACTTGGATTATTTTAAAAAATCTAAGATCTTAAGTTTAGTCACACTTTTTGAGATAAATGTACCTGACTTGGCTTCTTTGATGATCTTGCCAGATATTCTAACTGTAATTCATATATTATTAAATTTTTAAAATAAAAGTGATGAAATTATTGATATAAAAATTCAAGAGAAACTCCTAGAATAAATAAATTAAAATTATCAAAACAATACTTCAACAATATTTATTATTGTGAATAATTCTTTAACATGATATTTATGATGTATTAATTAATTAAAGGTAAATCTATAAAATTAGTTAAAATAAGAAATACTTTTAAATTTTATTTTTAATAATTATTAATTGCTATTTAATTTAATTTAGAAGATCGGAGACTCCTCGTGGAATTTGATCTGAAACCAAGAGTATTTAATACATAAATATTCACTTTTTCCCACATAAATAAAATATAATGAATTTAACAAAGTAATATCAATAATTTCAAGATTTAACTATTTTAAATTAGCTGATAAAGATTATATAAAACCAGATAGATTTTCTATTTTATTACAACTCTGGCTTAAGCAAACTAGACTAAATTTATTCGCAAAAATATAGAATTAACTGTTTTATTATATGATTAAAATTCAGGTTATAGTAAACTTAGCAAATTAAATTTAATAAGAAATGGAAAAACAAAAAAATTTGGCAAATTATTAGTGAAATTAACATAACTTGTTATAAAATAAATAAAATTAATAATCATATATATATACTTTAATTTTTGTTGTTATTATATTTTAATCAGAGAGTTTTAAATTAAAATTAACAAGTTCATCTGCTTCTCTATATGATCAATGTTTAAAAGTTATTTCTTGATTCACAAATATTTCATTATCTAAGTATATGAAATTATATTTTCACTATTTTAAGGCATATTTTTGTAACTAATTTGCGCAATTTGACATTTAAATTATAGGTAAAATGAAATACTAAATAAGTAATTGAATCCTGAATTACTTAAATCAATTCTTCTAAATTTAAGGAGAAGTTGAAATTACTAACAAATTGAAAACTCTTTATTAAAACATTTTTAAAAATATTAAATAAATAAATTGTTCAAAAATTTATTTTATTCTTTTTTATTTTAGATTTTTCAAGACAATAGTTGGAAATATGAATCATTTAATTTTATTAAATAAAATAAAAAGTAGTCTTGACGAACAATCTTGGCAAATTTTTTATTGAGGACGTTTTCGACTAATTTGAACTTGCTAATAAGATAATTAAAAAACTTCAAAAAAGAAGTATAATTTATTAATTAAATTAATTCTTTAAAACGAAATAAACTTGTTCATTAACAAGTTGTTCTTCATAAAACTAAAAATTAAAGTGTAGGCAAATTAAAGAGAAATTTTCCATGGAACTCAATGAATTATATCAATAAATTTAATTTTATTAATCTTTCAAATTTATATTAAATAAATAATTATTATTAATTTTAATAAGTTCAATTTACTATCAAGAAACCTTTAGGATCTTTAAATGCTTACTATAGAAAATGAGATGGATATCGTAGAAGAGGAAAGCATAATAAAAATTATAGAAGGTACTAAATAAACTAATATTATAAATATTTCATATTATCGCAACCTATAAAAAAATAAAATATATAGGCAAAGCTAGATAGGATAAAATTAATAAACAAAAATATTCGATAATTTGTAAATGCAAAATCTTATTTATTTTATAATAATTAGTTGTTTTAAAAAAGAAATTGTTTAAATCTAAATTATTATAATAGTTTAATTTTAGATAATATCAAATTTAGCAAATACATATAAAATTACCCCAAAACCCCTTAATAAGATGTTTTAGTAATTTGATTCGTAGAGTATAGTTGGGTCTTTATTGAGATTATTATAGAAATGCAGGTTTTATGTGTATTAAAAGTATTTTGGGGGGAAGTTTCCTGCACTGGTTTAAGATACAAAAAATTTTTTAGGGAAGTTTCCTGCACTTTTTTTTAATTTTATATTTTTTAATTTTTTTTAATTAAATTAATCTTTATAACAACTATCAACCAACTTCAAACTTCAGGACTAATTTCATTGTTATAATTAAACTTTAATTTAATAATCAATAGTCAATATCTATCTTCAGATTCCAAAACCCTAGCATTATTCATCTGATATTTGTAGGTTCTGTCTCTTATATATTATATTGATTTACTATAGTAATTCCAAATATTGTATCCAATTCTAAGTGTAATTCTGATTCAATTTATTTTGTTCTTACCATACCTATATAATCAAAACCCCAAAACCCCTTAGTGAGGTTTATAAGTGCTTTGATTTGTAGGGTATAGTGGGGGTCTTATTAGGGTTAGTAGAGAAAACGCAAGTTTTAAGTGAATTTAATGAATATTTAATGAGTATTAATGAGCTTAATTCAAACAAATTTTATCTGCTTATCTTTGTGGTATCTCTTGAACTTAGCTCTCTTTAATGTTTCAAGTATATCTTCTAATGATGATCTGGATATGCTGGAGCTCTTACTATGATCATCTCAACCATTTTCTTAATCTAAGTGCATACATCTTCTTGCTTTATATGTTTAACAGCCATGCTTATTGATTACTTTTCTTGCTTTGTTCCGAAGTACGACATACTTTCCATATCGCACTCTAAAATAATTGCTGCTACCGCCCAGACATCCCACTAAACAGAGCCATTAGTCAACTTCTCTCTTATTGGGAAGTACCCAGGTGTGCCTAGCACTTTAGCTAAAGTCACTATTTCTTACCTTATTGCTCTATTGAAATCAATGACTACTATTTCTAAAGGACAGAGATTTAGCTTACATTTTCTGGCTTCAAATCTCTATGAACATACCCTAGATCATGCAGCTCTTTCACACCCTTGGTCATTTCCGTGAGTATCTCATGCAAGTCATCTGGGTATCTATTATGGTAGAGATAATCTTTAGAGTCATTTCAAATTTCTTAAGTCGTAGTGCAATAAAACCATGTCCAAGAATAACTCCATCGAGTTTAAGCAAGTTCTTGCATTACCTTTTATGAGGCTCTCTTAGTATTATGTATTCATTGGCAAACTCATTTTGATACTGCTCGTTCCTAATAAGATATTTGAAAGGATATACTTTATAAGCATACTCATCAACTACTATGAGTTTTGCCTTGTTAGGCACATCAATATGTAAATAGTTGTCAATGCAAAAACTGAGATCTACTGCATTTAATGCAAGTATATACATAGCTCTCTCTTACAAGCATGCTATATATAATTCATTAGCTGGTTGGTTCATTGACTCAAAACGTTCTGCTTCTTAAGTCTCTCTTCCTGCTCTCTTTAAGACTCTACAGTATTGGACTTTCTCTTGGCTGGTATAAGTTTTTATGTTTCTTTATCTTGCATTAAAAACTCACTTAAATGATGTTTTTGCATGAGTCTTTTAACTTTAGCTGAGTGAGTGTAACACTTCATGCAAGTCGTGCACTAATACCTGCCATCGACCTTTTCGTGCTTAAAATATATCTTAGCTCTCCCAGAGTGCATCTCTTTGATGTGCCTCTTCAAGCTCGAATCAGTTGAGAAGAAATTTTAGCATTCATCACATTAGAATTCTTTAATCTTTTCTAGTGGGAGATGTTCTTTTAACTCCTCAACATCTTCGATTAGCGTTTAAATACTTATCTCTGCTATCTGCTTCCTGATATTTATTTCTAGAACAAACACCTCTGATTCAAACTCAAGAGCTTTAAGCTCTGGCTCCTTTTCAATGTATATGATCTCTGGCTTCTTAGTTTATCCAAAGTTTAGCTAAGATTACCACGCCAAGAGAGACTGCTTTGCGATTTAAGTTAGCCGCCATGTTTAAATTCAAATTTAAATTTCTATTATAAAGCTCTAATAACCTCTCTAGTTATAGTAACTTTGTATAGGAGTTGGTACTGCAACAACAATGGTTGATTCTTAGGCGTTAGACATCATATTTATACTAAGTTTATAACTATAAATTTTCTAAATTAATGCTTAATAGTTTTAATTTTGGTACCAACTTAGAAAAAATTGAGGTTGGTACTGGTACCAGTTAGGTTTTGAACCATATTGGAACTTTTCCATTAAAACCTCATTAGTTTAAAACTAGGTACTAATTAAGTTTTGGTACTATTAAATTAGTACCAATTGAAATTAAACGAATTTAGTACCAGTAC
>ARYC01019856.1:0-15118 GCA_000711775.1 Oxytricha trifallax
TCTTATTCAAAACCCCAAAACCCCTTAGTGAGGTTTATAAGTGCTTTGATTTGTAGGGTATAGTTGGGGTCTTATTGGGGTTAGTAGAGAAAACGCAAGTTTTAAGTGAATTTAATGAATATTTAATGAGTTTTAATGAGCTTAATTCAAACAAATTTTATCTGCTTATCTTTGTGGTATCTCTTGAACTTAGCTCTCTTTAATGTTTCAAGTATATCTTCTAATGATGATCTATATGCTGGAGCTCTTACTATGATCATCTCAACCATTTTCTTAATCTAAGTGCATACATCTTCTTGCTTTATATGTTTAACAGCCATGCTCATTGATTACTTTTCTTGCTTTGTTCCGAAGTACGACATACTTTCCATATCGCACTCTAAAATAATTGCTGCTACCGCCCAGATATCCCACTAAACAGAGCCATTAGTCCACTTCTCTCTTATTGGGAAGTACCCAGGTGTGCCTAGCACTTTAGCTAAAGTCACTATTTCTTACCTTATTGCTCCATTGAAATCAATGACTACTATTTCTAAAGGACAGAGATTTAGCATTACATTTTCTGGCTTCAAATCTCTATGAACATACCCTAGATCATGCAGCTCTTTCACACCCTTGGTCATTTCCGTGAGTATCTCATTCAAGTCATCTAGGTATCTATTATGGTAGAGATATTCTCTTAGAGTCATTTCAAATTTCTTAAGTCGTGGTGCAATAAAACCATGTCCAAGAATAACTCCATCGAGTTTAAGCAAGTTCTTGCATTACCTTTTATGAGCCTCTCTTAGTATTATGTATTCATTGGCAAACTCATTTTGATACTGCTCGTTCCTAATAAGATATTTGAAAGGATATACTTCATAAGCATACTCATCAACTACTATGAGTTTTGCCCTTGTTAGGCACATCAATATGTAAATAGTTGTCAATGCAAAAACTGAGATCTACTGCATTTAATGCAGGTATATACATAGCTCTCTATTACAAGCATGCTATATATAATTCATTAGCTGGTTGGTTCATTGACTCAAAACGTTTCTGCTTCTTAAGGCTCTCTTCCTGCTCTCTTTAAGACTCTACAGTATTGGACTTTCTCTTGGCTGGTATAAGTTTTTATGTTTCTTTATCTTGCATTAAAAACTCACTTAAATGATGTTTTTGCATGTGTCTTTTAACTTTAGCTGAGTGAGTGTAAGACTTCATGCAAGTCGTGCACTAATACCTGCCATCGACCTTTTAGTGCTTAAAATATATCTTAGCTCTCCCAGAGTGCATCTCTTTGATGTGCCTCTTCAAGCTCGAATTAGCTGAGAAGAAATTTTAGCATTCATCACATTAAAATTCTTTAATCTTTTCTAGTGGGAGATGTTCTTTTAACTCCTCAACATCTTCGATTAGCGTTTAAATACTTATCTCTTCTCTCTGCTTCCTGATATTTATTTCTAGAACAAACACCTCTGATTCAAACTCAAGAGCTTTAAGCTCTGGCTCCTTTTCAATGTATATGATCTCTGGCTTCTTAGTTTATACAAAGTTTAGCTAAGATTATCCACTGCCAAGAGAGACTGCTTTGCGATTTAAGTTAGCCGCCATATTTAAATTCAAATTTAAATTTCTATTATAAAGCTCTAATAACCTCTCTAGTTATAGTAACTTTGTATAGGAGTTGGTACTGCAACAACAATGGGTGATTCTTAGGCGTTAGACATCATATTTATACTAAGTTTATAACTATAAATTTTCTAAATTCATGCTTAATATTTTTAATTTTGGTACCAACTTAGATAAAATTCAGGTTGGTACTGGTACCAATTAAGTTTTGAACCATTTTGGAACTTTTCTATTAAAACCTCATTAGTTTAAAACAAGGTACTAATTAAGTTTTGGTACTATTAAATTGGTACCAATTAAAATAAAACTGAATTAGTACCAGTACTAATTAAATTTAAACAAATTTAGTACTAATTTAATGGAACTAAATTTAGTACTAATTTAATGGAACTAAATTGATAAAAATGGAGCTCCATCACTGCAGTTTGTTACAGCTTCTGCAAACTTTCTTCACGTATCTTTGCAGGGTTGACCTCCTATAAGATGCCCATATTTAATAGTAAGATTTTAAACAATAGGATCCAGAAGTCTATAAGCTATAATTTGAAATTCATTAATAGGAAGAGGAACAAAGAGGGAATCACTCAATGATCAAATGAAAATAGTCGAGGCTCAAGAAATGACATCAAGATTCAGAAGTAAGGAAGATCTCTATCGATACCTAACTTTACAAGGTAAGATAACTTGATGACTATTAACATATTATACAGTTGGTTTACTCCTTCCAACGATGGAGGTACCAAAATTTCATTCTTAAAAGCAATACTTTGTGAGGAGAAGAAAGCTTTTAAAAATAAAGAGATTAAACTAATCGAAGAAATTCCGAACTACCCAGAGATTTCAGTCACTAATCTTTATGAGGATGCCATGTTAGATGAGGAAGTGGTAGTTTACCTTCCTACCAAGAAGCAACTCTCTAATAAACTACCAGAGAGGCACTTTTTCTTTGGTGTTCTTGGTACAATAAAAGAGGATTATCTCAGAGAAATAATTTAAGAAGCACATAAGAAACGATATTCTATCTCTCCTGAAGACTAGAAGAAGCAAGGCATTCTAATAAGCTCAGCTTGGCTAGAGGAACTTAAGAAGCATCCTTATCTCTCTAGTAAGCTTTGACATATAACTTTGTAGGAAAATCTGGCACTGGTATATATCTTATGAAAGAAAATGCAAAGGCTCACAGAGAAAGAAAGTCGCAGACAATTTATGAGGTGAGCAAGAGGCTTTATAAAGATGTCTAAAAACCAGATGAAATGAACATAGATGCAGGAGCTGGCACAAAGAGAAGAAATATGGGCCCAAGCAAGCATAAGAAGAGGAGAAGAAAGAGAAGCCAAACCCCTTTATGGGCCAATTTAATATGTGAATATATTCATTCGTTTAAATCTAAAACTTATTTATAAACATTCATTCTTCCCTCTATCGCACAAATTATTGTCCTATCTACACTCACTCTCTTACAGCTGCTTTGAATCAAGTCTACTGTATCGATAGGCAAGTCATGCATAAGATGATACAGCAGAAGCTTCTTGTAGTGAGTCTTGATTTAACTCCAGTAGAATTCAATTCCATTAAATTAAGGGCTGTAAGGAACATTGTATACAGGAGTTATATTTAACTCTTAATAAGCTTTCTAAGACTCCTTAGTCTTATGAACTGATAGGTTATCAACAAACAGGATAATCTATTGGTTGCTATACTTCTCTCTGAGCTTATGTAGGAACTCTATATACTACTCTCGCTTAATAGAGCAAGGGTGAATCACATAACTCTATAGCCTGAATCTTCACTTATACCAGATAAAATTGCATGAGTGACTACCTTTACTTTTTAGTCATAAACTTCTATGTTATCATACTTCTTGTACCATGACTTATTAATAAAAGTGTTGAACGTAAACACAGCTTCATCTGCATGGATGAACTTGATGTTATTAGCAATAGTCTCTGCATTTAATAATATATATAGTTTAAATTATTACTATAAAATGGCACTGTAAAATCAATCACTCTCTTAACTCTGTTGACAGTCCTAAAAGTAATACCATTTCGTCTATAAATATTGGCTATAGTCTAAGGAGAGATACGCATGTCAGGAACCTGGATGAAACATCACAGCTCGCTAGTCAAAAGGAAAGTGTGCCCAATACTTCAAAGTCTTAGAGTCACAGAGAAAGTCAATATGAACATGTGAGAACTTTTATTTTCTTGCAGGATGTTTTCAAGAGCCTGAGTCATAATGTTAAACAGCTAACAAGCAATGATACCTAACAGCTGGGGCACTCTTGTGTAAGAGTCTTGCTATGGCTGTATAATTCAACACTGGTTTGACTAAGTCTATATTAATACTTGTACCATACCTAAGCTTAAGCAGTAAATCTAAATATTACTCATCATAAATAGACCCTAAATTTCGCTAATTTCTATTTCTCATTTTGCAAATAGACCTAATTTCTCTACTAACCCCAATAAGACCCCAACAATACCCTACAAATCAAAGCACTTATAAACCTCACTAAGGGGTTTTGGGGTTTTGAATGTTAAAATAAAAATAATTTATCTATAATAAAATAAAAGAAATAAAATTAATTAGGTTCTAAGTTTATTCCTTTTAAATTTTTAGTAACCTATTAATATTTGATCAATTATATCGTTTGTATTGTTAATTAAAATAATAATTTTTTATTAGAGTAAAATAATTAAATTTTAATAAAAATTTCCTTTTTTATTATGCATTCAAGATTAAGGGATATGACTAAGATTTATTTTTATATAAATTATTTAACAGTAAAATCAAAACTGATTCAATAAATACTATCTATTTACCCTATTATACAGATCTTACGTAATTGCATTTGTAAATTAAGGGAACATATATATTATAATTGAATTATAACTTAACAATTGGCATTTATTTGTTAAGCTAGATGTAAAAGTTTTTTTTAAATATTTAAAATTAGTTCTAGACAAATTTTATATGAATAATATAAGAATATTTGCTAGAAAAGTTAAGCTCTTAAATCTAATGAGAGAAAAATATATCTACATTTTTATGAAGCAGTTTCATATCTTTTTAAGAATTAATTTTAATACTTGGTAATTTCAATGCTTTTAGAGTTTAGTTTTTCGTAAATAAATCTATAAACTCTTCAAGTAATCTTTCTAGTTGTTTATTATAAAAAGAACATATAAATTATAAATATTAAAATGTTAAGAAAAATAAATATAAATATTATTTTATTTAGGATAATAAATAACAATTGATTATTTTGAATCATTTTTAGTTTATTGAAGAATATTTATTTTAGATATATTATATGTTAATAATATTACCAAATTTAATGACTTAAATATATTGATTTGTTACAAGTGATTCTATCAATTACTGCCTAAAAACCTAACAATCTACTCTTATTATCTTTAATTCTTAGATAAAAGGACAATTGATAATTAAATGTTATAAATGTTTCAGCTTTTCTTATTATTAAAATAAATTCAATTTTAAATTATTTATAATTTTATCCACTCTTAAAAACGTGAATAATTTTTTTATACATATTTTTATTATTTCAATTATATGGCTTGGGATCTTGAATATCAAGTTTTAAAACAATTTTTTCTCCAGAAATTTTGAAATTTTTTAACAAATTTTCTATATGACTCAACTAGTTTATGCTTTTCATTGTTACTTTTAGAGGCTTTATTGTGAAATTATTTTCTAAGTAACTATGATAAAAAAGTTGGTTCTTTGTAAGTTTGCTCAATTAACTGAGATGAACTTTTGCTTAGAGTCTGGTGAATGCAAATGAAAGAATTTCTAAAAATAAATATTTCTATTTAATTGCAAAATTTTAGGTTATTTTAGAAAACATTTGAATTTAGAGAATTAAAATAAGCATAAATTATTAATGATTAAATTATTTTTAGTTACTTTTCTAAAACCTTGACAATATGGTAATTGTTTCATTTATAATTTAAAATAAACTTTCTTTTACTGTTTTTATTTTGGAATCGAAATCAGCTAAATAATATCCAAAATTAAATTAGATTAAGATAGTATATAGAATTGAAATTAATTCTGTAGATACGAAATTTTTTTAGAAGAAAATTCTAATTTTATAAATTTTTTTAGAGGGAAAAAACATTAATTCAACCAAAAAATAATTCTAGCTTTTCGATTTTTCTTTATCTAATAATTACAGGATTGGTTAGATTTTTAATAAATTAACTCAAACAAATAATAGTTATTTGAATTTTAATTTATTTATAAAATTAAATGTATCTCAACAACAGTTAAACTTTTTATTCACTGTCCAAAACATTCGACTCCATTTTAAATTTTATATTAAATATAAACCCAAAAACCCCAATACATATATGCGTGATAGATTTATAAGTTGGTATAGTGATGATTTAATATCGATAAATAGCGAAATTCCAAACTTCAAAATTTAACTTATTATAGGGCCTTCAAAGTGCATTTTCCAATGATCAGCAATTTGGGAAAAAAGTTCGAATTTTATTTCGGTCCCATACTTTACCATTGGATAGAGCACAGTGCGTAGATGAAGAATATGGTCCTTACCCTACTTTTTGACATCTGTGAGCTGAGTTGCGTCATTTGCAAGGTTCATGGGGCACTCGTTTTGAACCTCCCTCTTTTCCTTAATTCAAATTTTAATTAAATTATTAATACTATTAAATTTTAAAACTTAACTACTATGGTGGAATTCAAAGGACCATAGTCTCGTTCATGTGCACTTGCTTTAGCTCTCAATTCCTGCAAAAGCGTAGACTTCATGTCTCTCTTGCCTGCCGTCATTATTTCCAACCAGTGCAATCAAATCCCAAGTTTAATCGAGCAGGGGTTTTGGGGTTTTGAAGGGATATAAGCATTTATTGTTAAGTTTATTTTAATTAAGCTAAATTTAATTCCATTTAAACAAAGAAATTTATCAATTCTCCATCTATACATATTACAAATCAATTACAATGAATATAAAATACAATATATTTATACATATAAATTACAAATTATTTATTCAAATTAGCATATTGTATACAAGCAAAATTTATTTCTCAAATATATCTATTTTACTCTTTATATTTTTATACTCATATTTTATTCCATAAAAATAAAGCTTTTTTATTTATTGATATATTTAAAGCAAAATTTAGATATAAAATTAAAATTTCATGAATCTCAAGTAATATAGCTTATACTATCAATTTATATCTTTTTTATATTTATTTTTATATATAGTGAATTATTTATTTATATTGAGACATTTATTTACAATTTGAATGAATTTTGGAATCAATCTTAAGAAATTTGTGAATTGGAAACAAATTGATCTTGGGAATTCCACATTGCATCTTATAAATTTCACAAAATGATCAGATAACTATCTACTTTTAATCTTAAATTTCAATACTCAATTCTAAATATTTGAGACTCGAGATAGTTGCAATTCTAAATTCCTGAGGAAATTTCCTTTTCCAAATCTCAAATTAAAAAATGATTCTCAAATATAAGTCAAATATCAATAAATATAATTAAATAATTTTAAATAAAAAAATTCACATTTTAACAAGAAATTCTATAAGAAATAATCAAAACTAAAATTGTATTTATATCTTTACATACTTATAAATTTATTCTTTTTAATTTAAATAAATTTAGTTCTTATTTAAAACTTAAACAAACAGTATGTATAAAATATAGCAGCTTATATTATCAAGATTAATTAATTTATATAAACTTATCTAAATAAAATACATAAATTAAAGCAAATAATTTCTTCAAAAATTTTGTATATATAAAAAATTAATTTTTTCTTTGTTAATTCAAAGTATATTTAAATATGATATTTGATATATTTATTTTATCTTATAATAAATTAAACATTAACAATTAAATCAAACTAACTGCAATATTATAAATTTTTATGAACTTAAGAAATATTTATATATAGAGAATTAATTCATACACCTCTATATTTATAAATATTATTAAAATTGATAAATAAGTTTAAATTATATTTAATTGATAATAATATAGTAGGAATTCTTCAAGAATAGTTTTATAAATACATTTATTTTACAACTTATATACATCACTAAATTATGAATTTAGATTATATAAAAGTACCAAAAAAATATATATTTATACTTTAAACTAAATAAATACTTACCTTAAAAATCTATCAGAGTATTATGAACAATCTAGATTTTCTTACTTATATTTTAATTCCATTGTTGAATATTTTGATTATAAATCTATTAAATCTCAAATCAAAGTAGAAATGATTTGAGAATGTTTTGATATATTTGGATTTGAGCAAACAAATTTTTGAGAAATTTAATTTGATTCTTATATTGCAATTACATTCAATTGCAAATTATTTCAACTTTATAAGTTGCATTAACAATTCAATTTTGAAATTCAATCATTCTGAATTAAATTTATTCCTTAGTTAAGCCTAAAAATATTAAAAAGTTTTATATTAACAAAAGTACGGAAAAACTGGATCCAAAGAGTTTGGTACTTAGAAGAACACTGCTCACTTATCAGGTGAGCTGCTATAAGCAACTATTCTCTCAAAGGGGGTAACTTACGTCTGCTCGTTACATTGTAGCTTAGAACTTGGTATTTAACGCAAGTCTATTTTGGAGGCTACAACAAACTCTGAGTTTACGTATTTACGCTGCCCTCGGGTCGGCATTACCAAACTCTTAGGGGAATATAACTACGATTCAAAGAGACATTACTTACAAAGATTATTTTTAATTATTTACTCAATAATAATTCCTAGAGTAATTTATTTGTTTTAGAAGTTGTATTTCAACTGAAATTTTAGGCTAGGGTTATTTTAAATTAGGGCAAGTATTATTAAATATATTTGATTATTTTTATTTTATTTTGAAGTTTAAATTTTATTTTATTTCATTTACTATTCCAAATAGTAACTCACTTCCCAATGGCCTATTTCTATAGGACTTAAGCATAAATAAGTTTATTTTAATTTTGAAACTTATTTTAAATTATTAAGGACATTTTAGGTTCATACTTGAACCATTAGGGGCATTAAGGATAATTTTAAATTCCATTTGAATTTAAAATAAATTAAATTTATTTTATTTTTATTTAAAAATAATAAATGCTTTATCATGCATTTTAAAAAAATATCCACTTCAATTTATTATTATAATCTTATTATTTACTTATTAATTTATATAGATTTCTAATGTTCGAAAATTGGAATCATGCTTAGTTGATTAATAAATACTTTTACATTTATCATTCAGCAATACTTAGTCTAAGTTTTTTTAAGTATCAATAATTTCATAAGATTAAATAAAATAAATTTCTAGTACATTTATCAATTTATAATTCCTTTATTTATTTATATTAAGTATAAAAGCTTAAAATAGTTACTTATGATAATTAAAAGCATTAATTGAAATATAAATTTAAATCAATTTTAAATTAACTTATTTATAAATTAAAAAGCATATTCAAGTTTAACAATGAAATAGTATACTTGAAATAAATTTATTTATAATTTATTTGAAAAAATTAAATAAGTCTTATAAGAAATGTTCTTTAATTAATTTTATATTTTATTTAGATTTTTTCTTGTTCAAATACAAATGAATAGTAAAGTTAGCTTATTTAATCATAAGCTTTTATGGGAAATAAAACTATAAGAACTCTTTATTTAATGAATTAAGACTTATAAAGAAAAGTTTGATATAAGGTTTATATGAAAATTTTTGTGTTAAAAAAGCTTTAAGTATTATCTTATATGATTATGATTTTTACCACTAATAAACCTTACTTATGACTTAGGTTTATATCTCCTTATACAGTCACAAGTCTTTAAGTGAGATAGATTCCAAAGCAGCTGTTAAGACATGATAGTAACATCTTCTTACTAGATTCTGATTTATTCTACTTATATTCATGACAAGCTCTTTCATAAAGGCAGCCCAATAACCTCTATAAGAGTTAACTTATCTTAACTTACTTTGATTAAGCTCTAGTATTCAAGGGATTCAAGTCTCTATTTTTAATCCAAGAGTACATAAGCTCTGCTGGAGCTAGCCTGTGATGATAAGGCCCAAGAAACATGAGCGGTAATTTGAGATTGTCATACTTTGCCATTACTTATTACGATCTGTGATAGGGAGCGTTATCAATCATGATAACAGTATTCTTTCTCCACTCCAAATCTATATCATCTAATGTAAGTGCAAGCTTGCACATAAAGTACATAAATGAGTGTTGATTAGTTCTTCCCCTATTCACAGTGTAGAACAACTCTCCAGTACTTGAAACTCCAATAATCAGGTTCATTTGACTAAGCCTCTAAGATTTTGTAACCCTATTCTTAACATAAGGAGCTGTCCAGCCTCTTCTTCTCTCATCAGTCTAGTGCAATACTGATTCATCAATGTTAATAATTCTCTTGCCTTCACAAAGAAAGAGTATGAATTGTTAGGCTGCATACTAGCGTTGAAGCTTACTACTGTTATTGTTATGAAGGTTCGTTATCTACTTAACTTACTTATGTGTCATCATTAGTTCATTCTTAAGGAACCTTCGAATCATCTACTTTGAACAGTGAAGCTGGATCTTTGACACTAAGCTTTTCTGTATATCTGATATTTAGATAGGCACTTAGTCATAAGTAAGCATATTCACTATATGAGTGCGAGCTCTGCTATGCAGCTTCTTATACTTGCTCATCTTACTTAAGATTCCAAAAGTTCGCTTTTTTTAAGGGATTGTTAAGGTACCTTCTTAACTTATAGTATGAAATGCCAAGCCTCTTCATAATCTGTTAGCAGTTTAGCTTTTCAGACATCCTTAGTCTTTGAGATTCCTGAGCCAGCTTTAGTTCTTTTTGCTGCTGCTCCTTTTCTTTCCTCATGATCTTGAGTTATCTTCGAGGCACTATAGCTTAAAGCTAAGTATGCTATCCAAAGACTGGAAGTGAGTCTTTCATTTTATGGTTCTCTAATACTTTCTATTCTAATTACTTCATATCTATTAAAGGGGCTCTTTCGAGCATACCTTAAGGTTCTAATTCTGATTAGGTATAGTCAGTGTAGATCTCAAGTGTTATCTGGCCTAGAGTCTATATTTAGTGGCCATCTAGTAACGATTCCTTAAATCCTCCTAGTTTTCTTACTCTATAGGTTTCCTTAGGATCAATAATAAAGCCTTTGAAATTCAAAGATTCTAATGAATCTTCCAGATCATAGTAGTAGTTAAGCATCTCTTTTTTGCTTACAGTCTCTATCTCAACATCAGCAACTGTAATGTTCCTTTAGTATAACATATTGGTTGTTATGTAATCGGCAGTATTGCTTTCATCATCTGTTTCACTACTTGAGCTTCGCTCACTATCTGAACTACTAGAGCTTTTATCTTCTTCCTCTTATTGGAAAAATTCAACCAGCTTAGACTATCTCTTTTTAGAACTTGATTCCATAAGTTCAGTGCTTAATTTCCTAATAATGAATTACTTTGGTGCTGGTAGGAAATCCGCATGCAGAAATCGGATCATGCTGAAGGCATTTCATAATAGTGAAAATGACTATCTCATTATAGTAACAGTGCTGTCTTCATGAGCCAATATTTCGCTATTTAAAACGGCTGATGGCACCCTCCTATTAGAATTTAATGAACCAAGCGTAACTTACTGGCATCTATGTTTAAGAACTAGCTTAGAAGTGCAAAAGCAAGAAAGAGCTCTACAACTTTCTCACCCAGGATTGTCGGGCCTTCTTACCTAAGCCTGATTCAACCAACATTTACTTCTTCAAGTCCATCATAAGAGCAAAGAAGGAGGTAAGCATCTCTCCTTAATTGTAACCGTCTTCATAGTACATCAGAAGAGAAGACGTCAAAGTGTCCGCTGTGCCTCACATAGAGGGACTTACAGTCCAGGACTTCCTCGATTATGCGAGAGACATCCCCAGACTACTCAACTTTCTCCCTGATGAGCGAGACTGGGTCCACTTAGACAGGCAATGGATCTGTGATTTGCTCTATACCTTAGACACCGACGGTGTCACCAACATGATTCACGATGCAATGCTTTAACGGAAAGAAAAGCTTGAGCAAAGCAGAGACCTATTCATTGAAATGAGACCTGAATTTATTGACGCACTCTCTAGATGCCTCAGCTTCAGCAGTGAGTTTACTCTCTTTACATTTCCTTTGTAGCCGAGAGAGGCAAAGCTGTGAATCTCATGAAGGACTCATCTAAAAGAAAGAGAACAAGAGATGAAATTGAAGAGGTGAAAGATTATGAGACAGCCTTGAAGTCAGACAGGCAGCTCTTTCTATAAGAAACAAAGAGGCTGAAGCAAGAGCATGATAACTTGAAAAGTGAAGTACTTGACTTACGCAAAATGAAGGAGCAAGTTATGCAAGACTTCGGCTCTCAGAATCTGGAAGGGCAGGTGCAGAACTTCAGCCTTTGACTTCTGCTGGTCTCTATTCTCATCTATTCTCTGAACACTACTAATAGAAAGAGTTAGAATATGGTGAATTCTTTTAGAAATTAAGCTTTAAAATCATCTTCTTTATAACCCCTCTCTTTAGGGGTTCCTATGATCTATATCACTTTTCAAGTTTCTCTTTTAATTTGAAGCCTTCTTCAACCAGGCTTCCATACTTTCTTCGACTCTTCATGCTCCTTGTAAGTTTTACTAAAGGACTTGTCTCTGCAACTCCTCCTTACAAGTATAACTCAATTTTCAACTAAGTCCTTAATCTGCTCTGCCTTCTCATAAGCCTTCCTACTTCTCTTATTAGTCAATTTCTTTCTTCCTTGCTCTTCGATCTTTCTCTGCCTGGCTCTTAAGTGATCTCCTCATATTGGCGCCTCACGCCGTTTTTGAAGATCTTCTCAACTTCACTAATAGGCTTGTCTTAGAACACAGGGTTCTGGCTCATCTTCTCTACAATGAATTCTATGATAGAAGGTTAATAGAACCCTAATTTACTTTGAGTGTCTGGCTCTTCAGCCACAGCTTCAGTTTTCATTTCCTCTTCAAAAGCCTTCTTTGCTTCCTCGATATCCTTTTAGGCTCCTATGAAAGAACTTTCTACTTTTTCGACTATCTTCTCCACTATAGCCTTTACAACTGCAACTTAATGATCGATGGCTATAATCTATTCAGAAGGAACTTCGGGCTCCTTTGCTTGATGAATAATATCCATATCAATAGCTTCTTATTTGTCTTACAAATTAAATTATACTTCATTGAACTTTTTGTCTAATATAAGGTCGATCTCATTCTACTCTACGTAAAGAAGCTACTCAGCACTATTTTTGGAGTTAAGTCTATACAAAACTCCTTGCCATCTGCCCTTAGTATTAAGTCTTCCAATTCTTCCTATAATCTGCTCTTCAGACCTTTTAGAGAAGACATCTGCGATGATGAGGTAAGACCTCCGTTCTAGTTGATTTCATCATCGTCTGAATGTCAGTCCCTCTTCCATGAGCTTCATTCAGCAAGTATATTCCATATTCCTTTTTCGCATTCTTCATTAAGTATCTGCCTTCAATCATGATTCAATATTGGCGGCTTGCCCTCTGCTTAAACTTGTGAAGTCGTAGCCCGATCTCAAAAGGCCTATCTCTATTGCATTATAGTTAGTTGAAGCCACTATTAGAACTGGGGAGTGGCTTAGCTGCTCTATTATAATTTCTTTGATCTTAGCCAAGTAATCACTCTAATTAGTGCTCACAAAAACATCCGGGTATTGAGTCTTTTTATTTCCCTAGAGTTTATCAAGAGTGTGAAATACTACAGGTGTAGCTTGAAAAGCTAGCTTTAAACAGTTCTCTTCAGTAAAAGAGAGATTGCTTCCAGAAAATCCTATCACTTTATGAGCTTTGCTGAAAGTACTCAATAGAGTTGATTATAGTATCAACAGAGCCATCAAACATAATCCAGTCGTACTCGTCCACTAATACGTAGCTTTGCTACCATACACTCACAGCCTTGCTGTTCTTTTGCATCTTTTTTAATTAGGGCTAAGTGTAGAAATAGATGCCAGTATCTTTGGCAAAGAAGTTTAGATTGCAATTAAGCTACATTGCTTTAATGACTCTCTAGTATTGTTTGAAGTCTCTTTGCACTAAGTGCTAATTCTTGCTGAGTATAAAGACTGATCTTTAAGTTTTAAGAGCAATAAGGATTGCTAAAGCAATGCATATTAGGGTCTTCCCATTGCCAATACCAGAATGAATGAAGTGATTGCTGTTAAGGTTGTCACAGATATAGTTTAAACATAAGAACTGAGAGCAGTAGAATTTGAAGCCTAAATTTTACTCCAAAGTTTCTAATTCGGCACTTACTCTTAAGAGTTCCTTTGGAGACCTGCTATTGAATCTGGATGCTACTTGGTTTTATAAGTTCTCATTCTTGAATAGCTAAAGAAGGTCATTAACAGCCTTTTCAGAGAAGTCTTCCATAGTCCTTGGCAATTGCATTATTCTATCAAGGTCAGAGAAGTCATAGTTTAGACAGTTGTCAATAGTGTGAATGCTTAACTATACATTTTTCTCGACTTGCGCATTCACAATCAACTACTATACTTTCCTGATTTGTTCAATCTTCTACCCATTATTGATCTCTGCTTTGCAGTCTTGAAGCAAGGCCTTTCATAAAATGCACCATTGAGACTTTGTCGATGACTTCTTGCTTTTATAAGAAGGTTGCCCTTGTTGAAGATATGTAGTCTTTTAAAGAATCTAAGTTAGGAGCAGAGCAAAAGGCACATATTCTTACAAAGTACTCTGTATACTCTACAGGAATGTCTCTTATAAGGTTCAATCCACAGTCTTGCTTAAGCAAGATAATAAAAGGCACGTTCATTATAAAGAAGGAATTTGGTATTAGTTTGATGATCTAAGGGTCAATTGAAAAGTAGTGCCATGTTTAAGCCAAAAGCTGAATGATGCCTGGATTAGAATCGTTTAGCTTCTAGACTATAGCAAGCTGCTTACTTAGACATGTTGCCTCAGTAATAAAGACCAAGTTGGCTAAGCCTATAGCTTGTCTAGCATTGGGTGACCTTATAAGTAAGAGAATTGCTTCTTATATTAAGTTCTCTTCTGGCTGATATTTTTCCCCTGTATAGTAACTGAGGGCAGCCAAGAAGATACGAGCCTTGGAGTCTTAGTCTAGCTTTTAGTTACTTGAGATGAACTCTGTAATTAAACAGCAGAGCCCTTGGTTCACTTAGGGTTCATTTGCCATCTCAAAGTGCTAAAGGAACGAAAAGAGTGATAGGGTGTTGCGGGCCATTATTTCTTAAAGGATCTGTTCCTTTTATTAATAATTTGATTATTTGAAACTTTCAAAGTGTTTGACCAACATCTCATGGCCAATGATTGAGCCATAGTTAATAACCAGCTAAGGTAAGGGTCTTGGAGCTTGCATTGATTCACTTGCCAAGCTCACAGTAGTCTGGAACTCAC
>ARYC01019858.1:0-45444 GCA_000711775.1 Oxytricha trifallax
TAATCAATTAAGACACGAAGATTGGAATAAGAACAATAAAATTAAAATTTAATTATTATTGGCGTATAATTATGATGTTTAGTTTAATTATATAAACTATTGGCTCGATTTATTGTCCTTATAAAATAATCCCATCAGAGTGCGTAAATTTGATTTTAGCCTAATTACATAAATTTCAGCCAATAATTAATAATTCTTTATCTTATTGTTCTTAACTCCAATCCTCGCTTCTTAATTCATCAATGGGGTTTTATATACCCAATAATTTTGCAATAAAATTTTATATCTGTATTAATATCTAATCTCTATATATAAATATCCAATAATTCGCTTCAGACCTTGAACTAATTATATTTTTATTAAAGACAGTTACTTGAGGTCTAATTGAGTCATTATTTGAAATATTAAGAATAAGGTACTATCCTGGTAAAATTTAGAATTTATATCTATTTGTTAATTCAATTGTAGCACTACTTTAAAATATATTGCAAACTCCTATGATAAATAAGAATTTTAATTGATTTAAAATAAACTTGATATACCATTTAGCAAAACCCACATAGCAGTGGTGCTATTTTTCATTTAAAGATCTAATCCAAATTTAACTTCCTTATTTAGTTTTAGAAATCTCTCTCTGGGATTGCAATATCCATAGGGGGAATATCTTGAATCACCTTCACATATCACTAATTTATAATATTAAATTGGAAATTTTAAATTGCATTTTAAACATAAAATATTAATTGAGAGGTGGATTTCTGCCAAGAAATTCTGTTATCATTTTATGAAGTTAATAATCCATTTAAAGTTGCTAAATTAAAATCGGTTGCTGTTGCGTAATCATAAATTATAGCACCTGCAGATTCATCTAATTTTAAGTAAGTGACTAAAGTTTTGCCGTAATATAAATTTGTGTTGATAAATTTTCTATGCATTTAAAAACTCAAGTATTTATACTCATTTAATAAATTTACATTGATAAAAAATAATGCAAATTTAAGTTAACTAACTTTTACAAAATTACAACATTATATCTTATATTATTATTAATCTATAGATTTTTAGGTTTTAATTCTTAAAATATTTCCTACATTGATAAATTCACTCCACACTCTAATTTCTCTTAGATATCCACCAAATTTAGATACAATAATTGATCTATTAGCATAAGGCATTATCTATCCAAAATTTTCTCCTGAAATATCATACTCGGGCTGTAAATTTCTATCAGGATTTATGAAATATGAGCATGGTTTGCTATATATATAGGCTGCACTTACGCAATGCCATTTTGTCATATTTGTCATTTAGTCTAATTATAGCTTCTGTGAAGTTGCATTTTATGCATTAGGTTGGAACTATATTTAAACCATAAATTATGTAAAGAACGCTAAATATTTTATTAGTAAAGTTTAATTATTGTCGAAATGAAAAGCTGCAAGGTCTTCGATTATCAGAAATTATTAAACTGAAATGATAGGAGATATCAGCATATCGATCAATTGAAATTTTAAATTCTTTAAATTTAGGATTAATAACATTCACAATTTATAAAAGAAAATCGATAAATTAAAATGAAATTAAGTTAAAAAATATGAAATCCTAAAAATAGTGTTTCTGGAGCAGCTGGTTATTCACTAAAAATTGTAAGTTACAAAAAAGATATCTAAAAGTTTTGTATTTCAGCAATACTTACCGCCAATAATTCCGATGTCAGTAGATCTAAAGCTAGAGAGACACTGGGAAACGACGGAAACAACAAAGTAGGTATGTCCAGATGGAGCAAAATACGAAGGAAATGGAGAGATTATAAAGCTGTTTTCAGGATTTCATCTCTGTAATTACCTATACTAATACTTATTATTTTAAGACTTTTTCATTTTAAATTATAGCCTACCACTTATTTTTCATAATTAACTTATATAGCATATAGCAGAAAGATAAAGTATATGATCCACCAATTTCATTAGATATTTACCCAATTTTTAATTGATTTGTAACAGGATTCGAGCCTATACTTGCCTATTAATGCCCAAAATATAAAGCTTTATCTTTTACTATATAACTATTATCAATCGTTTTTCTCATATCTTTCCCTACAGCCTAATTATATTCATAGTCCCAAGCCATTGTAGTCACATTAGTTGCAATAACAGTATTTCTTTGATAATGTGAGCTATCATAAAGCTCTTCTGTATATTAGAAACTATTTTAAAATATAATCGAGTTATGTAAGTTTAAATTATATATTTTTATTCTGAATGTGTTTCTTATAGTCTGTAATAAACTAATAAATCATTGATAAACTAGGTTTTATCTATTTCTTAATTTAAATGTCTATATATCATTCCTTAAGAAAAAGGTGATCCAAAAATCGCATAATTACTTATTCTTATTGCTATACCAGGAGATGAATCTGTTGAATTATAAATTTATTATAATTTAACTTAGCAATAAAATATCTCTATAATTTATATAAATTACCCTTTTTAATTTTGAATTATGATCAAAGAAGGGTTTGCACTTTCAAATGAATAATCTTAACATGGAGCAACTCCATTTTAGTTTAAAGTTCCATTTAAATATAGTTTCCATTATCATTTAAAGAATACTAAAGCAACCTTGGTTTTCTCGTTGAGATTTATTGTCTGCTATGTATGATATTATTTAAAATGATTAAAATTCACAAATATATCTATAAAATGTGTAGAATACTAGGTTTGTTGCATTCAAAACCCCAAAACCAATTAATTAGATGTTTTAGTCATTTGATTTGTAGGGTATAGTTTGGGTCTTATTGGGGTTAGTAGAGAAAAACGGTGGTTATATGCTAATTTAATGAATATTTAAAGAGTATTAGTGTACTTTATTCAAATAAATTTTATGTGCTTATCTTTGTGATACCTCTTGAATCTAGCAGTCTTTAGTTGTTCTAGTATATCATCTAATGATTATGTTAGATATGCTGGAGCTTTTACGATGACCATATCAACTATCTTCTTAATTTAATTACAGATTTCATCTTATCCAATATGCTTAGCACCCAAACTTATTGATTATTTCTCATGTTTTGTTCCAAAGCATGACATAATTTCCATATCGAGCTCTAAGATAACTGCAGCTACTGCCAAAACATCCCATTAAGCAGTGCCATTTGTCCACTTCTCTCTTAATAGGAAGTATCCTGGAGTGCCTAAAACCTTTGCTTAAGTCACTACCTCTTGTCTTATTGCTCTTTTGAAATCTATGACTACTACTTCTAAAGGGCAGAGATTTAGCATTACATATTCTGGCTTCAAATCTCGATGATACCATAGATCATGGAGCTTTTTCACACCCTTAGTCATTTCTGTGAGTATCTCATTTAATCATCAGGATATCTATTATGGTAGAGATCCTCTTTTAGAGTCATTTCAAACTTCTTGAGTTTTAATTCAATAAAAACATGACCAAATATAACTCTGTCGAGCCTAGCTAAGTTCTTGGATTATCTTTTCTAAGCCTCTCTCAGCACTATGTATTCATTTGCAAACTCATTTTAATATTGCTCGTTCTTAATGAGATACTTGAATGGATATACCTTGCAAGCGAATTCATCAACAATCATAAGTTTACCTTGTTAAGTACATCAATATTCAACTAGTTCTAAATACAGCTACTTAAGTCGATTGCATTTTATGCATAAATATACATTGCTCTGTCTTATAAGCATGCTATATACATACCATTTGTAGTTGGTTCATTGAATCTAATCGCTTCTATCTCTTAATCTCTTCTACTGTTCTTTTTATGACTCAAGAGAGTTTATTTTTTTCTTTTAGCAGGTACAAGCTTTTAAGTCTCCTCATCCTTTAATCAGGAATTCGCTTATATGATGCTTTTACATATGCCTCTTTATTTTGGCTGAGTAAGTATAAGACTTCATACAGGTAGTGCACAAATACCTACCATCTACTTTATCATGCTTATAGTAGATCTTTTCTACCAGAGTGCATCTCTTTGATGTGTCTCTTCAAGCTAGACTCAGTTGAGAAGAAAATTTAGTATTGAAAAGTTTTTATTATTTTATTGGTTGCTGTTCCTTCTCTTCCTCAATTAATTCAGCTTGTGTTTAAATTCCCAACTCTTCACTTTATTTCTTGTTTTAAACTTCAATTATAAAGACCTCTGCTTCAAATGTAGAGCTCTTAGCTCAATCTCCCTTTTAATATATATTACTTCTGTTTTCTTAGAGGACCAAAAGTTGAAATATGTTTATCCTGCTCCAAGAGAAACTGACTTACGATTTAAGTTAGCCGCCATGTTTATATTCAAATTTTAAATTAATATTATTAATGAGTAATAGAGTTTTCCCTGCAGCAATAATGATTGATTTTGAAGTGTTAGACATCATATTTATACAAAGTTTATAGCTATTGATTTTCTTATTTCATGCTTAATATTTTAAATATTGGTACTAACAAAGTATAAAATCGGGTTGGAGCTGGCACCAATTAGATTTTGAACAATTTTGGAACTTTTCCATTAAAACCTCATTAGTTTAAAATTGGGAACTAATTAAGTTTTGGTACTATTAAATTAGTACCAATTAAAATAAAACGAATTTAGTACTAGTACTAATTAAATTTAAACAAATTAAGTACTAATTTAATGGAACTAAATTGATAAAAATGGAGATCCATCTCTGAAGTTTGTAACAGCTTCTGCCAACTTTCTCCACGTATCCTTACAAGGTTGACCTCCTATAAGATGCCCATATTTAATAGTAAGTTTTTAAACAATAGGATCCAGAAGTCTATATATTGTAATTTTAAATTCAATAATAAAAGAAGGAACAAAGATGGAATCTATTAGTACTGTAATGAAGAGGGTTGATGCTCAAGAAATGATTTCAAGATTTAGAAGCAAGGAAGATCTTTATCGATACTTATCTCAACATGGTAATATTTCAATGTATATTTAAACAAATACACTAATGGGTTTATTCCTTCCAACCATGGAAGGAACCAAAATATCATTCTTAAAAGCTATACTATGTGATGAGAAGAAAGCCTTCAAAAACAATGAAATTCAGTTGATAGAAACACTAAACTACCCAGAGATTTCTATCACTAATCGCTATGAGGATGCCATTAAGATGAAGAGTTGGTAGTTTATCTTCCTACCAAGAAACAACTCTCTAACAAGCATCCAGAAATGAGTTTCTTCTTTGGAATTATAGGTACTTTGAGAGAAGATTATTTCAGAAAGATAATTAAAGAAGCTCATAAGAAACGCTATTCAATTTTCTCCAGTAGATTAAAAGAATCAACGCATGCTTAAGCTAGGCTTGGCATGAAGAGCTAAAGAAGTATCCTTCTCTCTAGTAAGCTTTGATACATTGCTTTGTAGGGAAACCTGGAACTGGCTTATTTCTAATGAAAGAGCATGAGAAGGTTCACAGAGAAAGAAAGTCACAGACAATCATGAGGTAAGCAAGAGGCTTTATAAAGATGTCTAAAAACCGGATGAAATGAACAAAGATGCAGGTGCTGGCACTAAGAGAAGAAATATGGGCCCAAGCAAGCCACAAGAGGAAGAAAAATAAGAGAAGCAAAACCCCTTTATAGGCCAATTTGATATGTGGATATATTAATTCGTTTAAATCTAAAACTTATTTATAAACATTCATTCTTCCCTCTCTCGCACAAATTGTTGTCTTATCTACGCTCACTCTCTTACAGCTGCTTTGAATTCAGTTGACTGTATCAATGGGCAAGTCATGCAAAAGATGATACAACAGTAGCTTCTTGTAGTGAGTCTTGATTTAACTCCAGTAGAATTCAATTCCATCAAATTATGGGCTATAAGGAATGTTGTATACAGGAGTTATGTTTAATTCATCATAAGCTTTCTTAGACTCCTTAGTCTTATGAACTGAAAGGTTATCAACAAACGTGATGATCTCTTGGTCACTATACTTCTCTCTGAGCTTATGTAGGAACTCTATATACTACTCTCGGTTAATAGAGCGAAGGTGAATAACATAACTCTCTAAGCCTGAGTCTTCACTTATACCAGCTAAAATTGCATGGGTGACTACCTTCACTTTTTAATCATAGACTTCTATATTATCATACTTCTTATACCAAAATTTATTAATAAAAGCATTGAAAGTGAATACAGCTTCATCAGCATGTATGAACTTCATGTTATTATCAATAGCTTTCTGTATTTAATCATATATATATAGTTTAAATTATTAACTATAAAATGGCACTGTAAAATCAATCACTCTCTTCACTCTGTTTACAGTCTTGAAAGTAATACCATTTCGTCTATAAATATTGGCTATAGTCTAAGGAGAGATACGCATGTCAGGAAACTTGATATTGAGCATTACAGCTCTCTAATCAAGAGGAAAGTGTGCCCACTACTTCAAAGTCGTCGAGTCGCAGAGTAGTCAATATGAGCCTGAGAGAAACTTTATTTTCTTGCAGGATGCTTTCTAGAACCAGAATTAAAATTCTAAACAGCTAGCAAGCAGTGATACCTAACACTTGGCACTCTTGTATAATAGCTTTTCTATATCTGCATAATAGAGTACTGGTTTGACTTAGTATAAATTAATACTCGTTCCATACCTAAGATTAAGCAATAGATCTAAATATTTCTCATCATAAATAGACCCTAAATTTCACTAATTTCTATTTCTCATTTTACAAATTGGCCTTATTTCTCTCAAAACCCCCAATAAAACTCCATTTATACCCCACATATAAATACCTAAAACATCTTTTTAAGGTTTTGGGGTTTTGATTTAGATTAGGACTTAAACACTGCACAAACAATTACTAATTTAAAATGTGAACTTTTACTACTTTTAATCAATATAAAATATCATTTAATTTCAAGAAAAATTCTATGTCCTCTGATTTAATAAATCAATTATCAATCATTTTAAATTTTAAAGCTACTTAAATTAGATGCATTAGGATTATAGGGGAAGCTGGAGCTGTGGGAAATTTGAGAACAGTGAATTCAAACATAATTGTAGCAGAATAGCCAATCTTTAAAGCAGCAGTGTTTAATTACAAATTGCCGTTTTGTATTGCTAAACCAAATTATTTAAGATATATACGAGTAATATCAATTTATTTATGAAAATGATTAAAATTTATTATCATTTATGATTGATAAGATTATAAATAATAATAATAATAATAATAATAATATTAATACAATTACAAAAATATTTTACTATAATTTTTAAATTATTAATAAGTATTGCTTTTATTATTTTCCAATTATATCATTGATTTATTTAAATACTTAAATATCTTAAGAATTTTCTTTGTTTATATTCTAATAAGTATAAATAAATATAAATTAATTAAAACAAATTAAACTTAAACAATAGCAAAAGAGAGGAATAAGGGTAGCAGTTGAATGATTTATAAATATAATTAAAAGGGCAAACACTCCAACCAGTCGTCGAACGTATTTCTGATGTATTCTATTGAATATTCCATTTCTATATTCGAATTTGAAAGAGTTAATAAATTAAAAATTTTTAAAAAATAGTTGAAATTGAAATTACTATTTATTAACAGTTTAAATTCACTTATGGAATATAAAGATTTTAAATCTTATTTGCATTTAATATTTATTAAACTACGATATTTATTATTTAAATCTTAATAATTTTTTTGCACTATTAGGCTAGTATAATTAAAATGGGGAGACAGTTAAAAATTAATGAAAAAAGAAATCAAATATAATTATATTCAATCCAAAATACAATTGTTGAGAATAAACATTCTCTAATTTGAATTAAGTTTAACTACATGCTTGTTTAACTTTAATTTATTAATCAAAGCAACTTTTTCTTAAGAGCTTTTTGTCAAAAATTTAGATGTATTCAGGGTATCTTCCTTGAGCTATCTTCAGGATACTTTCCGAAAAATTAAAAAAATAAAATTTACAGTAGCAATAGCAGTAACATCAATATCAATAGCAGAAGAATTAATAGCAATAGAAATTAATTCAACAGTAATTATTGAGCTGCTAAAATTCAAGAGAATTTCAAAAATTCAGAAATCACAGATTATTACTGTTTTTAGTCATCATCACTGTTTTCAATTTTTTCAACATAAGATCTCAAAACTGAGAAATTTTAAAAATTAGATTTTTTGGTTAAAATCCCAGATCAATAATTACTGTTAAATTAATTTCTATTGCTATTAATTCTTCTGCTATTGATATTGATGTTACTGCTATTGCTACTGTAAATTTTATTTTTAAATTTTTTAGGAAGGTATCCTGAAGATAGCTCAAGGAAGATACCCTGAAGATATCTAAATTTTTTGACAAAAAGCTCTTAAGAAAAAGTTGCTTTGATTAATAAATTAAAGTTAAACAAGCATGTAGTTAAACTTAATTCAAATTAGAGAATGCTTATTCTTAACTAATGTGTATTGGCTTGAATATAATTATATTTGATTTCTTTTTTCATTAATTTTTAACTGTCTCCCCATTTTAATATTACTCGCTTAATAGTGCAAAAAATTATTAAGATTTAAATAATAAATATCGCCAAAACCCTATTTCACGTATTTTAAAAAAAATATTAAAGATATAATTTTTTTAATATTTATAAATTCAAAAGAATTAGACAATAATAAATTTAAAATTTAATAACATCATTACTTCAGTTTATTAAACTTAATCTAGAATATATTTCTAAACTTAAAAAACATAAATAAAAAACAGATTATTAATAAATCTTCTAAAATATTAATATCTGTAACTTTAATATGTATCCCACGATTCTCCAATCATATCATATGGTTAGCCATCATAATCATAGAGCGTTGTGTAAAGTTATATAATTTATTATTTTATTAATACTTAATTATAATATATTTAAATTATAAAGGTTTATTTGTTTTCCTGAGTAATAAATCCTAAAAATTAAGTATATTTATAATAAATGTAGAGTTTTTTAAATTTTATTATTATTAATTTTTATTTAAGCATTTATAAACATTAATAAATAAGCATTTAATGTCTAAAATTAGTAAATAACAAATAGAAAACTAAGTTTTGAGTTTCAAACATTTATAAATATGATAAATTTAATTAAAACAAATTTTAATTAAAATTAGATTAATTATAACTTTAATTGAGCTATTCTACATTTTATAACAGTTAAAAGATAAAGAACTTCAATATTTAACTATTATTTGATATGTGAGATTTCTATAAAAATATAAATATAATGTTCTTGCTTTTTTGAAGAAGAAAAAATAGAATATTTTCTAGCATGAATATTAAAATTATAAGCTGCTATTCATGAATCTTTTATTTTTAATAAATATGAAATAGTTTTAGTGATATTTGAGATAAAAAGAATATCAAAAGTTAAACATTAAAGATAAGAAAAAGTAAAAAAATAAATATTTTTCCTATAAATACGAAATTAAACTTATTCATATTTGAAAATTTTCATATTTAAAAATAGGATAAAGTGATAGTTAGACATTTCAAAGTTTAAAAGGTAAATAAATATATGATTATACATGAATTGAATATTCAAATTTTTAACTCATTATTAGTATTATTTAAATTATCACATTGTTATTAACCCTGACTTGTATTTAAATTGATTACTTTGCCCTGAAACAATTTTAGAAATTTCCCCAGACGTGAGCTAAGGATAAAATATTTAAAAGTTCTTGAAGTAAAATTATTTTATAAAAATTTAATCATCACTATGATTAAAAGAAATAATAAAATAATTTATGAAAAACTAGAATTAAATTATAAGATAAAGTTTATATTTCAACTTTAGATGTTTCAAAACCAACTCTCATTATGTAATTTTCAAAGTCTGGCATTTTAAAAAAATATAAATTGAAATTATAAATAAACATTTCTGTAGATATAAACTGACTCTTAAAGATTAAAGTTAAAACTTAAATACAATAAAATATTTTATTTTCATAATTATAATTGAATTTTAGATTTTAATAGATTTGATATGTATTTTAATTCGTTATATACTTATTTTCTTTTATTAATAAAATGATTAAATTGTTACCAACATAGTAACTGAAAATACCTTTTGATACATCATAATTAAAGAACCAATATTCTATAATGAAATATAATTCTTTTAGAGAAACTTTTTCTTTCTAATAAAAATATTTAGATTGCAATATATATTTTTATTAAACTATATTAGTAAATTAAAAAATGAAATTTATAAAATCAAATGCCATAATTAAATAGAAATACTATTCTTTATACCATAGGGTAAAGCCCTTGCAGGAGGGCCTAAAAAAATAATTATTATTATTCTTTTTATATGTTCTAAAATTCATTTAAACATCAAAGTATCATTTCATAACTCATAATTTAGGTTTCTAATGACATTTCCAAGGAATCTATAGCAACCCATTGTAGCAACTTTTCACATTAACATCATAAAAATTAACAATTTTGAATAAATATTACAATTTTTTCCTTAATAATTTATGGTCATTTCATTTGTTATTTTACAAATTTATCTTATGATATCATATTTTAAGCTGTTACATAGCTTCATAAACAATCATTGAGTTTATTAATTTAATAGCTAGTATTAAATTAAAACTATTCTGTTAATAACAGCTTAAAATATGATATCATAAGATAAATTTGTAAAATAATAAATGAAATAATCATAAATTATAGAGAAAAAATCGTAATATTTATTCAAAATTGATAATTTTTATGATGTTAATGTGAAAAGTTGCTATAATGGGTTGCTATAGATTCCTTGGAAATGCCATTAGACACCTAAATAATGAGTTATGAAATGATACTTTGATGCTTAATGACTTTTAGAACTTATGAAATGAATTATAAAAATTAATTTTACGGCTCCCTGTGGGTCCATTACCCATACTATATATATAATTTTGTGAATGTTAACTTAACTGTTGTCATTCTTTTGAATTATTCTTAATTTTTTTAATTTAATCATAATAATAAAGAAATAATTTTGATTATCTACCTTAATTTATATCATAAAAATTAAAAATAAATTAAAGATTATCTATATTTTTTATTATATTAATGAATAAAATTATGTCAGGCAAAGATTTGTGGAAAGAAATAAAATGTAATTATTTTATAAAAACATTGAAATTTTTAATTTTAAAAGCAATTTAGCAATATTATAAAAATTTATTAAATTAAAAGATTTTTTCAATACATAGGACTAGCATCGTTTGATGATATTGGAGAACCATACTGACTGCCCCATTTATATGAAGTTTTGTAATTTTTATAAACTGAAATTACCAATGTTAAAATATTTATTTCAAAAATTATGAATTTATTTCATCATTTGATTTATAAAGATTTAATAAATTACCTTGAATAAGTCTAAATTATTAAAAAAGTCGCCTAAGTAGCTACTACCAGTAAAACTAAATTTAAAAATATTTTGATTTTTGTAATAATTTTTAATTAGTTTAGCTATCGTTATAAGAAAGGTGAATAAAATAAAATATATAAAAACTGGTAAATTAAAAATTTGCTTATTGTTATATTAATTATCCTTCAAATTAAATTATAATTCATGGGCTAAAACATTTTAATTTAATATAATTTTATTTTATAAATTTAAATAATTGTTTCTAATGTGTAATCTTGTTCTTTAATTAATGGTTCCAAATAGTTTTAGTAATCCATCTTAAGCCATCCGAAGTTATTTATCCGAGTGTAAGAAAAACTTTTTAATAAATAATTATTTTTAATAAAATTTGTTTAAATTTAACCTAGTATACAATCATTCAAGTTATCCTATTATATATTTATATGATTTATTATTCAATGTATTCAAATTTTAAATTAGGAAAAATATTATTGATCATCAATATTTGAAATAAAATAATTATAGATAATAATAAAGTAACAGATCAAAATATTATATTTCAATGTTATACTTAAATTAAAGTTAGGAAGAAATGGTGATGCTAAAACCTCTCTGAAACAGTTGCAAAATAGTTTTAATTTTCATATGTAAGTGCAAATAATAATTATAATACTTCGCTTAATCTCATTATTTGCATGTTAATAGGAACTTTTACTTCATTAATTCATTGATTTTCATGTCAGTTTAGATTTAGGACTTTCATTCAGCGAAAAAAATATTGTTTAAAATCTACATTATTTAACAAATTAATGGGGCAATGACTAAACTAATTGAATTTCTACTCAATAAAAATATCTGATTCATCAAACGCAGATGTTGATGTGAGTTTGAATAAATTATATATACATTAAATAATCTCATAAGCACTCAAAATATTGTTAAGTCAATATACTCATTATTTTCTATTTATTTATTTGTAGTTGGTATTCAAGTTATAGATATTAAAATAATGACAGTTTTAATTTTTTTTTAAAATTTAAAATTTCCTAATGTTATGTATTTTATCGATATATTATATATTTACAAACATTTATATATATAACCCCCCTGATTCTATTAGGAATGAAAATTAGGAGAAAAAATATATGAAAATGAAAAAAATAATAAAGAAAATAATTAATAGTGGTAGGTTGAGAGATCTTTGTTATATTTTTGGTTAAAAATTTAAAAATTAGCCAATAGATAATTTTAATTGGTCGAGATGGTTTTCGTTTCAAAGTTTAATGATCCTACTAATTTTTATTGATATTGCTATAATGAATTTTAATTTTTGATCAGTTAATATATTTTAATAAATATAATATTATAATCATTTACATTTTTGCAATTAAACTTGATCTATTTATTCGTTACGTCTTATTTTCATTCTAAATAGAATCATGGGGTTTTATTTTCCTAAAAAGAGTAGCCAGCAGGACATGAAAAATCAAAGTTATCTTTAAATAATTAAAATAAAATTAAATTTATTTTGATTTTATCTTCACTTGAAGAAATCAAATTTTATCCTAAACCTACTCTATTTTCTCTATTACTCACTAACTCAAGTATTTAAATTTTTTATAATTACTATGCATAAATTTTATATAGTATTCTTTCATCATTAAATTTGTAATATCTTACGAGTCCTGGATGGTTGGGTTATAAACCATAGAGCATTCTAGTTCTAAAAACATGCAAACTGGGAGCATCATTTATAAAAAATTAAAAAAGATTGACTTTAGTTAAATTAATAAATATTAATAATCTATAAGAACCATGATATTTTAAAAAGTAAGTTCTTAAGGAATTTATATAAATCTCTAGAGAATTTTCTTGGTGCTAACAACTTCTAGAAGAAGTTGGCCTTGCCAAGATAATAATATTTAACACTTATAAATTCATGATTCAAGGTTAACTTTTAAACTTACCTTAATTCTTTTAGGAACTGTATTGTTAAAACTCACTAAACTTTATTGAAGATTCAAAAATATTTATGTAGGAAATTCTTTCGTAAATTATAAATGTTGAATCTAATTAAAATTAAAAATCAAAAAAGTTTTACAATATATTTATACAAATAAATATTATCAATTTTTGACTAATTCCAAATTCTTAATTCTTTAATCAATACAATTTTTTAATATTTTATTAAGTGTATTAAAATATCAATCATGTATTATTGTTAATATTAAATATTTTGTAATTAAATTTCTTATTATATATACGAATAAATTAAATTTTATTTCTTTATAGCTTTTCTTATTTTTAGATATATTTTCAAGATATCAATTGAATAAAAAGTCCAATATTGTAGGAATAAATTTCAATTAAGAAAACTAAATAAAACTTAATTATTAATTTATCAAATTATTTGCAGTTAACTTTCTGGAAGCCTAGACAATATGTTACTTGTTTTAAAGGGAATTAAAAATTGATACTGCCATATCGCATCACTGAAGCGAGACATACAGATTTTAATATTTGGTTATTTATTTAGTAGATTTTAATGCCAATATTAAAATCTGTATGTCTCACTTCAGTGATGCGATATGGCAGTATCAATTTTTAATTCCCTTTAAAACAAGTAACATATTGTCTAGGCTTCCAGAAAGTTAACTGCAAATAATTTGATAAATTAATAATTAAGTTTCATTTAGTTTTCTTAATTCAAATGTATTCCTACAATAATTAATTAAAAATATTAAATTAAAAAATTAAAGTTTTTTATTTTATATATTTAACATAAATATTGAATAATAATATTTCAAGTAAAACAATTACAGACATCAAATAAGGATAATTAATAATACAATAAACTTGTATTTATAATATTGCTTGACTGAAGATAATTTTGTCATAAAATTATAAATAAATGGGATTAATGAAATAATATTAACAATTTTATGATAAATAATACAATATATAAATTATGATGAATTTCTGTAGCTTTTTTAAAATTATCATAAACCTTTAATATCTAAAATATTAAATATTACATAAATGAAGATTACTTTTCAATTTGATCATAATAAATACCCAATACTATTTTTAACCCTCTCTATAAGCATATTTTAAAATCATAAATAATTATATTTTAATAATATTTATAATAAGTGCAGTATGTCTTACAACTTATAATATCAATACATGATAAATTTTAGAATTAATAAAAGACAATCGACATAACCAATGTGTAAAGGAAAGTAATATCCCTTTTGAATCTTACAGTAAAATTAAATCTTTTAATATTTAAATCTTAAAACATTATTTTTAATTATTTAAACATAAAGAAACATAATCTTCATGAAAGCAATTTAATATATTTGAGAAATATTTTTAGTAAGTATTCCCTAATAAAAGAAAATATGATATAAAGGCTTCATTTTAACCTAAAATAGGCCCGCCAAATAGAAATAAATTAGTTAAAATGTTAAAAACATTGATAAAAAGTTGAAGAAATTAATTTATAAGAATAGCTTTCATTAAATCATTGAATTTAAATGCATGTGTTTAGAAATGGCTTGGTTATAAATCTCTCTTATATAAAATAAAATAACGCTTCATAATATTTACAAATTTAAATTCAATATAATACTATTGTAGGAATACATTCGAAATAGGAAAATTAATTTAAAATAAATAAGTAATTTATAAAATTATTTCCATTTAAGAGTTGGCCAATTTAAACGATCGAGGGCTCATTCGATAGATAATTCAAAATTAGCTGGACTTTATTATTGACGGTACTATTTTCTAGCATCACTGGAGCGAGATAACTTGTATTTAATATGTATAAATATATTTAATTTAGATGAGTTTAATAAATTCAAGTTATTTAGCTTTCTCGATGCGATAAAATAGTACCGTCAATAATAAAGTCCAGCTAATTTTGAATTATCTATCGAATGAGCCCTCGATCGTTTAAATTGGCCAACTCTTAAATGGAAATAATTTTATAAATTACTTATTTATTTTAAATTAATTTTCCTATTTCGAATGTATTCCAACAATAATTAGAATTAATATATTTGATATACCTTGAAAAATCAATGATTTTGATATTTTTATTTTTTATTTAAAATTTAATTATATCTAATAAATTAATATTTTGTATTTCTCATAAAATTCCTTTTGAAATTTTTATTCAATTTTTGAATATATTAAGATTAATTGATTCATTATTTATAATAATTTATATAAAAAGATAATATTTTCTTAGTATTTTTACTAAGTATTGTCACTATGATTTGCTATATGATATTAAGCCTAAAAAAATGAAATCTTGATATTTTTATTTAAATAAATCAGTAAGATAATAAAAATTATTAACATTAAATATCTTCATTAAATTGATTTATTATATATAAAATAATTACATATATTAGATACGTTTAAGTTTATTTATAACTATAAAAAACATAATTATTAATTAAATAAGACAATGTCTAATTATAAATTAATAAAAGATTTTATAATTTTTAAATATTAAAATTAAATATTAATAATTGTCTGATAAATATATTTCTTTTTTATAGAACAAAAATTTTAAATATTAAGCCGAGTTTCAAGAATAATATATATTTATAGTCGATTATATTGTTTATTATTATAATTTTGATCAAATTAAATTTATCTTTTCTAATTCTTAATTAATTTACAGATTAATAATCAAAATAATAAATTAAGAGAGAGAGAGAGACCAAATCTTTATAAGAATGCTTGAAGACAATAAAAGACTAGATCTTTTATATATATACTTTAGTTATGCATTATTTAATTTCACAATAGAATTATTATTCTTAATGATATTTAAGGATTTACAATTATGATGAATGTGAAAAATATTAAGATTTATGATTAATATATTTTAATAAAGAACCAATTAATAATTTTTGACTTATAGTTTCTCTCTCACAATTTTTGTATTATAATATGAATCAGAGAAAAAAAGATGATTAAATTAAATTTATGATTTTTTTTATAATTTAATCATAAAATCTCAATTTTAATTAATATATTCTAAATCTTATGCGAAACTTAAAAAATAAATACACTTTAAATTTACAATTATTGATTAACATTGCATAAATATGCTATTATTCATAAAATATTGATGATATCAAAATATAATTATTTTAATCAATATGAATATTTAAAATTTAATCTTATAATATTTAATTAATCAATAATATATTATGAATAAATTGAATTTTGAGAAATAAATATAATTTTATAAATATTTTTGTTTAGCATATTTTATTAAAGTAATTTATTAAATTAAACACATTTATTATAAATAAGTTAAAAAAACATTATTCTAATGAAATAATTCACCAAAATAAGAATAAAATCAATTATCTTAAACAACATTTATACTATAATAAAAAAAAATGTTGAAGAATTTTAATTATTTTAAAACCACAATTTTAGGGGTTAAATACAATTTTGAAAGAATATAAAAGCACTTACACATTGAATAGACACTGAATTATTAATAATATTGTAGGAATACATTCGATTTGGGAAAATGAATTAAAATTAAATTAATTAAAATATTAAAATCATGGCAGTTATATAAACCAAAGTGACTTAAAATTCAAAAATAAATGGATTCTACGGTAGATCCTGCAATTTTAGCTGGACATTACTATTGGCATTATTCCCAAATCATCCAAGGAAGCGAGATATTTTGATTTTGAGCTAACTCCCAAAAATAATAAAAGGGGCTTTTCTCGCTTGGGAAAAGAGATAAAATCATTATAGAAATAACAACCACCGTATCAATTTTAATGCGCTATCCAAAGACTATAATATTGTCAAGGTTTGGAGACATTTTCCAAAACATAAATGAAGGCAATTAATAATTAATTAATTTTAATTTTAATTCATTTTCCCAAATCGAATGTATTCCTACAATATATTTATATAAAATAAATAGAAGCATTACTTTATTATCATTAATAGATTTAATATTTTAAATTCAACTTCTACCACTATTAATTATTGTCTGTATTCTCAGCAAATAAGTGAATGCAGCAGTTACTCCTTAAGTATTTCATGCGAATGGAGCATACTTTACGAGTATTGAACCCATCTCACCAGTTGAATTTATCACAAGCTTAGATTTTACATTCGCTATATGGCTTTATTGTAAATTTCTAATTCTCATATGCATTAAATTACAAAAAATAATTTAAAACATTATTTTTAATAAAAAACTGCTTAAGCCAACTGGCTTTCCCATGAACTATCTACTACTTTAACATTATGGCATTTACTAATAATTTACTTCTTAAAAAACTATAAATGCTATTCAATAAAAATTTGAATATTTACCAAGAATTAGATAATAATCAACAATTTCATTATAGTATTTATTTATATATTTTTAATTAAATTGACACACTAGCATCATATTGGTAATAAACAAAACATTAGAAAAACTAGATTCCAAATTATATAAAAACCCCGTTAGTCAATTAAGAATGAAGATTAGTGATTAAGAATTATAAAATTAAAATTAAATTATTATTGGCGTAAACTAAATATGATTGGGCTAAAAACAAATTTACGTACCCTGATTGGTTTATTTTATAAAGACAATTATTCGAGCCAATGATTTTAAAAATTAGCCAAAAGTTAATAATTTACGCCAATAATAATGTAATTTTAATTTTATAATTCTTAATCCCCAATCTTCATTCTTAATTGACCAACGGGGTTTTATAAATAAATAATTAATTTCACACTCTATCCCGAATTATATAACTGTTAGGAATGGAGTGTGGTTAAAATACTCTAATTAAAAATATATAAATAAATACTATAATGAATTTGTTGATTATTATCTAATTCTTGGTAAATATTCAAATTTTTATTGATTGCTAAGAAATGGAGTAATAAATATTGAATATTTTAAAAACATTTATATTCTGACTTTGTATTTATACAAAGACACTGGAATGCTAGAATTTTCAGGAGCAATGAATATTAAATACGACGCTCGTTAGGGGGCACCCCCTTACTTAACTCTAGGCATGTGGCAACATTTCGCTTATACATTTAACACAACTCATATTGTTATTTATTATTCCCTATTTGACATTCCATCTAAAAAAGTAAGTTTTAAAAAGAATTATACAAAATCTTTAAAGAAATTCTAGGGTGCCTCAAACTTCTAGAAGAAGTTAACCTTATCCACACATCTTTATTTAATACTTACATCTGTTACTTTGTAAAATTCTATTTAGACTTACCTTGATTCTTATAGGACTTTTAAACTTTAACTGGAATGTCAAAGAGGGATTGCTCGACAAATAATTATGTTGATTTAATCAAATTTATTATAAAATGTGATTTTCATAGATTTACTTTATATATTATGCTCAATAATTTATTGGTCTAAATAAATATTATAGTTTTATGAATAAATTAATTATCATTTTATTTTAATGTTTATATAAAGAAATAATTTTTATGTCAATTAAATACGCATTTGATAATCATATTAATTTTGTTAAAAACCAAAAAAATTAGTAATTCAGTATAAATGAGAAAAAATAGAAATTTTAAAAGATCTTATTAATCTCCATAATGTAAATTACAGTAAAATTTCTGTTGAGTAGCTAGACTTTTAAAATAAAATAAAGTCTAGTGTTAATTAGAAAGAAGAAAGAGAAAAATAATTTCTGCAATTATATATTTTATGAAATATTTTGAGGGTAATTTAAAAAAAACTAAAAAATATTATAAATTTTATTTATACTTTGAATAGAATGGAAAGGAGACATTGAATTTTAATTCTAGTTTCTTTTATTCTACTCCTTCATTTTCAATGGTAAGCAAGCTTTGTGTATTAATAAATAAAATAAGCTTGATATAAAAGCCTTTTTTAATTATAAATAATAAAAAATTATATATTTTATCAGCACTTTTTATTATTATTATTAATATTATTAATTTTTATGAAACAATTCCTTTAAAACATTTTCTTTTTATATAAATTTTACAAGCGTATTAGTATTTTTTCTAAAGATATTATTTTATTATAATATTGGATAATATATATATAGAAAGTCAGTATTTAGAAATCCTCAATACATTTTTTTAAAAAAATAAAAATAAGTTTAAATATTAAATGATATAATTGAATTAAATATGATAAAACAATATTTTTTAGTTGATTATAATTAAAAGTAAGTTTGAATAAAGAAATAAATAATGATATTTAAAAAAATTTTCCTTTTATTCTAAAACATTTTTCAAAAATTGAATCAAAAATTATTTATTAATTTTAATTGTTTTTTATTTACTATAGATTTCATCATTAAATAGTTGTTTTTAAGATATTTTAAGAAGATAATTCATTATAATTTTGAATATATATATATATATAGACAGTAAGATTTATTTTATTAAATTATTATATATTTTAAACTATGAATAATTCTCAATATATTTAAATAAAGATAATATTTAGTAATCTCTTTTAAAATATTCCTATATATTATAAAATTTAAATGATAAAATTTAATTTAATGATGTTTTTATTATAATTTTTATTAGCTTCGTGTAATTTCATGATATAATTTTTAGTCAAGAGTACCAGGCTTTTCACTGGGAGATGGAAATAGAGTCAACATGTATATGAGAGATTTAATATTTTGGAAAGGAGCTCTGAAATAATCAGAAATTTAATAAGTTATGTATTAGTAAGTAAAAAATGAAATATATTTAAAGTTAAAAAACTTAAGAATTTGACTATAAAAAAGCAATTAATATCAATAAAACTTCATTTTTTTAGAGTTGGAGATGTAAAATATAAATGGGAAAATATGCTTAGATATTTCAAACTAATCAAAACTAAAACTGGGAGATTTTTTTTTAATTTATTTCAATTACAAGTAAAATCTTTTTCACTTAAAGAAAGAGGGTAATTTAACATATAAAAAAATAAATATAGATTTCATCAAGACATGAGCCCAAAGAAATTACATCACATTTTCAATCCTCTTGTGACTCCAACATATATAAATGATCCTAAAATGGATTATGAGATTGGAGAAGCTTTAAAGTTTCAAGATACTGATTAATAGTATTATATATTCTTTTTATAAGTAAATTTGTTAGATTTAGGTAATACAGCACTATAACTAGATGATGCTGTTAATCACTATTGTAATAATATGGACTATACTAAATAATATGGAATCAACTTTTTGTGTTAATTCTTTTTATATAAAATTTACTTTTTTTAATACTTGAAGCTCCCTATCCCCTAATATCCAAAGGTGTTAGATACCTTCACAATAGAGTTTTGGATAAAATTTATCAAGGGTAATCCTGCAAACTATCAATTCTAAATTATTGCAGACTTTGATGATCCAAATTATTTTTCAGTCACAAATTAATATGGAGATAATACAAAATTATGCATATTGTTTAACTATGAACCTGCTTAATGCAGCCAGTTTACAGCCAATATTTTTCATTAATTAAATTAAAATTATTGAATTATAATAATATTGGACAAGTTAAACTTAATTAAATAGATATTATTTAAAAATATTAAACAAATTGTATTATTAAATTAGAAAGTTAATTGCTAGGTGAGGTACCAATCTCACTTAGGACTTTCTGCTATACTAAGGCCTACTGAGGGGAGTAAGGTATTGCTGGGTGCAACGCATTACGGACCAGTCGACGGAATTCAATCTGCTAGCTATTCATTCTTATAGTGGATTTGATTCCTAGGATTCCCTGCATTAAATGAGTCACCTGGCTTGAGTTCAGTTTCCTAGGTAATAAGGAGCAGAATGATGTTACGCTCTGCCTTCAAAAATGAGAAGACGAAAAATATTGAAGCTAACGATAAGGATTTTCTCCTACACCGGGTTAGGGTACAGAAGTTACCACAGCGAAAGGACAGGGATTACGTTTCCCAGCAACGGTGAGACCGGTAAGCGGTTTTATCCAGCTTCTGTCACTCTAGCGTAATCCCTGAGCTCTGTTTTCCGATTTGTCTGTTTCAACATCTTGATCTTAGGAAAAGACTAGGTGATAGCGGAAGTGGTTTTTTCAAAGTTTTCTGCTTCGCGACTTTCACTTTAACTCACTAAGATACTTCTACGTCACGACTAAAATTTATGGTTTGATTTTAGTATTAAATAGTGAATGATAAATTAATTTGATTTAAACAATTAAATGCATAAACAAATAGTTTGCCTGGTACCATTACTTCGTGACTTATGTAAAGAAATAAAACAATTAAAAGAAATCCTAAGTTATTTACCAAAATTTAGTGTAAATTAAAATAATTATTACTTTTTAATGTCAACATAAAAGGCAATATTTCCAATATCAAACATAGGTAAAACAATTTATAATCCTTAAAACAAAATAAATGCATAGATTTTTCGTTCACAGGAAATTCCCTAGCTGTTTTTCGATAATAAAATGGTCCAACGATACCACCTAATACTTTAATTTTACTTATGAAGGAACTTAGAATATGGAATTGCTATAGGACCCTCAACGATATAATAAAAACGAGATACCTGTAAGATTATTTTTGATGATCAAATTTTGAACTTCTTATCGTAAAGACTGTTTACAATAATTTATGTAGGTATTTGGATGAGTATAAACCTTCTTTTTTAATAAGCTATTGGAAACTTGTAAAAAGTGGGCTATCACCAAAAGTATTGCAAGATGAATCTATGAACCCATAATTTTCAGAAGAGCAGTCAAGAGATTTAGTGTTTCTCACTAATGTCACTCATAAATTGACAATTTGTAAAATGGGGAAAGAGTAGAGTAATGGAAAATGCGTTGATGTAACAAGTAGTACACTTAAAGAAGGCAGTTTACCTACTTTTGTAACATCAGGTCTTTATGTCCCTTAGATTTTCATAGAGCAGCCTGCATTTGATAATGGAGGATACATTATAGAATTTATGGCACTAGCCACAATTGATGCAGTGACTTATGTAAAACATGAGAAATTTTCCTATTTCTCAAACTTAAACAACCTCAAAAGAGATTAAATATAAATTCAAAACTATGTAATTTAATCTTAAAATATAATTTTAAAAATAGAATTATATTTTTTTCATTAATCATTGTATATTTTGTTTTAAATTTATTTTTATTAAACTTATTGCTAAATTTAATCTAAGTAAAGCTGCCATTTATTATTTATCGAAGTGAAATTTTTATACATTAAAGTAAATAGATAATTTTTTTATCATATTATTAAAGTTAAATAAATTTAAAAATATATTTAAGATATAAAACAAGTATTGTAAATTTTCAATTTAACTATATCTTTACATTTCAAATATTTTAAGTGGATGGATCACTATATATATATATGTATTGTAATAATTATATGTAAACATTCAGTTTTTCAAAATTTTTAAGATTTTTTAACTTTTTAATTAACTTAAAATTGAAAAATATATAGGAAAATATGAAAATTAGTTTAAAAGTATAAATCATGTTCTAATGTGCTTAAATTTAATGCTTAATTTGATAAATTTAGTAATAAAAGGAAAAGTTATCAATTTAATTATAAATTTCTTAAATAAATTTTATACTATTTAGCTTTTCAAAGTTCAATAATATTATTTTTTCAATAAATAGATGCAGTTACAATAAGCACACAACATCAAAAAAATTAATGGCAAAATCATATGCTTAAGTTTTTTGTTGACCCCATCACCTTAGAAACTACTCTTTCTAATTGCTTTTAATTAGTTTGCAACAAAAATACATAGTCATATCCTGATCTCAATTTTATAGCTACTAGCAATATAATTAAAATTTTATAAGATTTATATATTAATTAAATTTACTTATAACATAGCTCTGCTTCCATAGTATATTAATTATATTTTTATATTATTATATAGATTTTAATTTTTAGAATTACTCAAGCTTAATTAGTTTAAAGAGTTTTTATTATAAATTATTGAAAACCTTATAATTGAAACTAGATATATGCTATTTTATACATTAAATATACTTTTTAAGCAAGAATTTAAATCATTTTTAACTATAATTTTTCATAAATTGAGACAATGCTCTATAATTCAATAACACAAATAAATATAATATAATTAAACTAACTTAATGCATATATAATCAATATCTTTATTTATTAAAAAGATAGATAAATCCCGAAAATAGGATTTAACTATATTAAAATTTCCAATAAAATAAATTGAATTTTTTTAATTTATTTTTCACAATTTAAATGTATTAAATTTTCACATTTTTATTTTATAATATAAACATAGTATACTGGAAGTATAAAAGAGATAACAATATGGAAACAAGACTCAGATTTGGATTTTTTAAGCTTTTATGGGAGGAAAATATACAATGCTCATAAAATTGACAGTCTTCTTAATTATTATATGCTTTTTGGCACTACAAAAGCTGATTGTTTCTTCGATTATACTTTAAAATACAATCAATTTATACTTATTATATTTATTTACTTTTTCAGCGATTGATAGACTTACTCATATATTCAATACTACTAATCCTGTCTTCACAAGTAAAATAAATAATTCTTATAGCTATAGAAAAATGGGGGGGGGGAAGTTTCCTGCAATGGTTTATGATAAAAAAAAATTTCAGGGAAGTTTCCTGCACTTTTTTTTTATTTTTTATATTTTTTAAAATTTTTTTATTTTTTTATATAAATTAATATTTTTAACAACTATTAACCAACTTCAGGACTAATTTCATTGTTATAATTATACTTTAATTTTATAATCAATAGTCAATATCTATGTTCAGATTCCAAAGCTTTGACATTTTTCATCTGATATATTTAGGTTTTGTCTTATTTTTTAACTATAATAATTCCAAATATTTTATCCAGTTGTTAGTGTAATTCTTATTCAATTTATCTTGTTCTTATCATGCCTATACAATGTATGACTTTATTTTCTTAAGCAACTTCAATGATGAGCAATATGCTCTTAAGATTTAATGGGTCGTTAAAATATTAAATTAGTTTATTTATGTTAAATTTATTAAATTTAACATAAATAAAAAAACAGTGCAGGAAACTTCCTCGAGTGCAGAAAACTTCCCCCCCCCCGAAAAATGATATAATTTTAAAATAAATTTCAGAATTGTTAGGTTTTTATACGAAACACTATTTGTAAAAATTATTCTCAGGGTTGAACGATTTAAAAAAGAATATTATTTTTATAATTTTTAACTAAAGTTTTGTGAATCATGCAGAGTGTTTATTTGGATAAATATTCGATGGTCAATCTTGCAAATTACTAAATGAAAGAATATTAGTGAATGATTTTCAATAGTCTTCTCTTGAAATTATGAGAATTAATATAACAACTGATTAATTAGCAGCTATTAATATTATAGGAGTAAGTTTTTTATGGAAAAATATATAATAATTTATATAATAACTTACTTAATAAGTTCGTGGTAGCTACTTTCGTTGAAACCTAGACAATATGGCACTTTTTTAATAGTGAATTTAAAATTAGCTCAGCTTTATTATTGGTGGAACCTCTTTATCGTATCGCAAGAGTGAGATAAATTGACTTTAATTCTAGGTGATTTTATGTTGAGTTTGATGCCAAAATTAAAGTCGATTTATCTCGCTCCTGGGATAAGATTGTGGGGCACAGCCAATAATAAAACCCAGTTTATTTTGATTTGACTATCAATCAAGTACCATATTGTCTAGGTTTCAACAAATCTAACTGCCACGAATATTATAACTAATTATATTAATTATTAAATATTTTCACATATAAAACGTACTCCTAGAATATTAATAATTACGAATATACTTTAAACTTTTGGATTAAAATCACACCCCTAACTGACCCAGTTAGTGGAGCTAGATAAACTCTAATTTGTACTAAAGGAAGCTTATAATAAATTAAACAGACATTTAAGTAATTTTTAATAAAATAAATTTTTATTATGTATTATAGATCCAAATTCAAGCTTCTTGAATATTTATGTTGAGAATAATTACTTATAAGCAATTTAAAATGGTTATGAATTCTTTAATTCAGGATAAATTGATCATAATACTGCTCTTAGAATGATATAAAATTATATAATTTTTTTATGTAATGAATAGATGGTATTAAGTGACCTTCACTTATCGAACATTAAAATTAAGTGCTTATTTGAGTAACCTATTTTCACAGCTTTTGTTCACAGATTCTTAGAATGTCGACCCTTCTACTTTCTATTTTAAATTAAAATTTTAATTCAATTATTAAATCTAGTTGCTATTCAATTCTAACGATTCAACAATAATGTATGGTTGTGACAATTAAAACAGTCCCAAAGGATTTGCAGTAAGAGATATGAGTTATTTAGAAATGGCTCTGCACCCTAATGACATATTATTTTACTCAAGAATTTAATTCAAAATGGGGAATTATACTGGGATGTAATATGTGGGACTCAAAGATGGGGAGAATTCATGGATTTATGACGTTTTTAATGAAAATTATGTAAACCATATAAAGAGTAAAAAAAATACAATTTTTCTAGATATACGAAATTATTTATATCTATGGAGAAATTAAATAATATTTTTTATTTAATCAATACAAGTAGCTAATTGTCAGTGTAAGAATTCTTACCTAAAAGAAAGTTGCACCCACTTAAAGGTCCAATTAGTTTAAATTATTAAAAAAATCAGTTTTAAATTATTATACACTAAAATCAATCATTTAATTATTATTGAAAATAAGTTTATTATTTAGGTTTTGATTATATTTATAAGAGTTCTTGTTTTTTTATAAAAAAATAAAGATTTAAAAATAATAATCATTTTATTTTTTTAAAAAAATTCAAACATCGAATCTAAATAGTTATTTTTATTATATTTAATATTCTAATTCATAATCTAAACGAATATCTATATGTTTATCATAAGTTTTGGGTATTGACGTCCTCCAGTCACAGATGACGTCCTCCAGTCACAGGTGACGTTCTCCAGTCACAGATGACGTTCTCCAGTCACAGATGACGTCATCCAGTCACAGTATTATAAATATGGAAATTTATTTGTAATAAACGTGCAAAGCACTTAATCTTTTCCGGGAGGGTCTTATGACTGCAACAACTAGCATTTCGGGATCACAAGTGGTGGAACTTCTTGTTCGCAACCATAGGAAAATAAATATTAACATGGGTCAAGTGGCGGTAACCCCTTTAAATATTTAGAGACAAAGCCTCCGAATAGACTTTTATGATGAATAATATGTTTTTATTTAGTTGAACGAAACCTTGTAAACCCACTTATCTTTGAACTATTCTTACCTGAAGAAGCAATATTCGATAGATAAAAATGACTGGTTTGGTTAATTGAAGAGTATGTAAAGATGCTAAATTTTTACAGTTGAAAACAGAACAAAAAAAACTATAGAAAGACTAGTTGGCTAATTTGTCGCATAAATTAGTTTTGTACATACCTAAGGCTGGTAATCAATTTTTTTAATAAATGCAAGAATCATGCCATGCATACATGTTCACAATATTAATGCAAAAATTATAGAATGATGATAAAAATAAATCCAATTAAAGGAGTTTTGCCGTACTCGAATATTGGGTCAAGCATGTGTACAAAATGATGTCCAGCTATCCAGACATAATTAAAGATTTCTAGACGAATATTTTGGCGAAAAAATCTTTAAAAAATAAAAATTAATCAAGCTTTTAAAGATACATACTCAATGCATTTTCATATTGCGAAAAAAAAGAATTTATAATTAATCATTAACGATTAAATTTTAAAGATTACATTTAATTTAATATACAATCCAAAATTTTTTTTCAAAGGAATTGCATCCAGGACCTTGTCAGGGCTGCCAACCCATTGACCTCAACAATTATTTGTTTCACTTTGGTTGCGAACAAGGGGATCCACCCTTTTTTATCCCGACCCCATGAACATTGAAGGAAAAGTTCATAGAAAAATATTTAAAGTGCTTCGCACATCTATTACATTAAAATTTCCATTTTTATTATAAAGTGACCTCCTGACGTCATCTGTGACCTCCAGACGTCACCTGTGACCTCCTGACGTCACCTGTGACTGGAGGACGTCAGTGTGACTTCCCGACGTCACCTGTGACTGGAGGACGTCATCTGTGACCTGAGGACGTCACCTGTGACTGGAGGACGTCAATACCCTAAGTTTTGATTTTAAAAATATAAAAAATAATTATATTTTTACCCATTTAAAATGAATACTTTATTAATTGAATTAAACAATCTCCGCATCGAATAAAATTTAACTAAATCATTTGATTTGACGTGCCATTATTTTAAACTACTGAATCTTTAAAAACCAAAATTTATTCGCTATTTCCATTATTTATTGTAGCATAATGTGACCATTTTGCATAAATATGCTAAGAATTAGAAATGTTCAATAAATTTCCATTTTACTAGTCCTCTATTATTCAAAACCCAAAACCCCTTAGGAGTTTATAAGTGCTTTGATTTGTAGGGTATAATTGGGGTCTTATTGGGGTTAGTAGAGAAAACGCAGGTTTTTTGTGAATTTAATGAATATTTAATGAGTATTAATGAATTTAATTCAAACAAATTTTATCTACTTATCTTTGTGGTACCTCTTGAATCTAGCTCTCTGGAGTGCTTCATGTATGTCTTCTAATGATTATCTAGGATAAGCTGGAGCTCTTACGATTATCATCTCTACATGCTTCTTAATTTCATTGCAGACATCTTCCTGTTATATATGTTAGAAGCCATACTTATTGATTGTTTTTCGTGCTTTGTTCCGAAGTAAGACATACTTTCCAAATCGCACTCTAAGATTATTGCAGCAACTGCCCATACATCCCACTGAACTGAGACATTAGTCCATTTCTCCCTGATCGGAATGTATCCTGGTGTGCCAAGCACCTTAGCCAAAGTCACTATTTCTTATCTTATCGCTCTATTGAAATCAATGACGACTATTTCTAATGGACAGAGATTTAACATAATATTTTCAGGCTTCAAATCTCTATGCACATACTCAAGTTCATGAAGCTCTTATACACTCTTAATCATTTCTGACAGTATTAAATTTAAATCATCTGGGTATCTATTTTGATAGAGATACTCTATCAATGTCATTTCAAACTTTTTTAGTCTTAATGCAACAAAACCATGACCAAGAATAACTCCATCGAGTCTAAGTAAGTTTTTAAACTATTTTTTCTAAGCCTCTCTTAAGATTATGTATTCATTTGCAAATTCATTTTGATACTGCTCGTTTTTAATGAGATACTTGAAAGGATATACTTTGTAAGCATACTCATTAACCAATATAAGTTTAGCCTTGTTTGGCAGGTCAAAACGCAAGTAATTTTCAATACAGCTGTCAATATTAATTGCATTCAATGCAGGTATATACATAGCTCTTTCTTAAAGACATGCTATAAGAGTACCATTTGCTGCCTGATTCATTGATTCAAATCGCTTTTGTCTCTTGAGCTTCTCCTCCTATTCTTTTTATGATTCAAGAGAGTTGTTTTTTCTTTTAGCAGGTATAAGCTTTTAAGTTTATTCATCTTTAATCAGGAATTCGCTTAAGTGGTGCTTTTGCATATGTCTCTTTACTTTAGCTGAGTGAGTATAAGACTTCATGCAGGTAGTGCATTAATATCTACCATCTAATTTATCATGCTTGAAGTAGATCTTAGCTCTACCAGAGTGTACCTCTATGATGTTTCTCTTAAAGCTAGACTCAGTTGAGAAGAAATTTTAGCAGTCTTCACATAAAAATGTTTTAATTTTTACTTTTGGTTGCTGTTCCTTATCTTCCTCAACCAATTAAACTTATATGTTTAAACTTTCATCTCTGCACTCTACTTCTTGTTTTAAACTTAAATTTTAAAGACCTCAGCTTCAAACTCGAGAGCTCTTAGCTCTACCTCCCTCTCAACATAAATAACTTCTGGCCTTTTAGTTGAGCCAAAGTTTAGCTATGATTATCCACTGCTAGAGAAACTGCTTTACGATTTAAGTTAGCCGCCATGTTTAAATTTAAATTTAAATTTCTATTATTAATAAGTAAAAGCCTCACTGACTATAGTAAATTTGTATAGGAGCAGGCACTGCAACAACAATGGTTGATTCTTAGGTGCTAGACATCAGATTTATACTTAGTTTATAACTATAAATTTTCTAAATTCATGCTTAATATTTTTAATTTTAGTACCAACTTAGATAAAATTCAGGTTGGTACTGGTACCAATTAGGTTTTGAACCATTTTGGAACTTTTCCATTAAAACCTCATTAGTTTAAAACTAGGTACTAATTAAGTTTTGGTACTATTAAAATTGGTACCAATTAAAATTAAACGGAATTAGTACCAGTACTAATTAAATTTAAACAAATTTAGTACTAATTTAATGGAACTAAATTGATAAAAATGGAGCTCCATCTCTGAAGTTTGTTACAGCTTCTGCCAGCTTTCTCAACGTATCCTTATCAGGTTGACCTCCTATAAGATGCCCATATTTGATACTAAGATTTATAATAAGATGATCCAGAACTCTTTATATACAAATTTGAAATTCAATAACAAGAGAAGGAACAACGATGGAGTTTATAAGTACTGCAATGAAGAGGGTTGAAGCTTAAGAAATGATCTCAAGATTTAGAAGCAAGGAAGATCTATATCGATAGCTCACTCAAAATGGTAAGCATATAACATTTTAGTTAATAATTTACTATAGTGGGATTATTCCTTCCAACGATGGAAGGTACCAAAATTTCATTATTAAAAACTATACTCTGTAATGAGAAGAAAGCTTTCAAAATCAATAAAATAAAGTTGATAGATATACCAAACTACCCAGAGATTTCAGTCACTAATCTCTACGAGGATGCGATGAATGATGAAGAGTTGGTTTTTTATCTTCCTACCAAGAAACAACTCTCCAACAAGCTTCCAGAAAGGAGCTTCTTCTTTGGTGTTCTTGGCACTTTAAGAGAGAGTTATCTCAAAGAGATCATTGAAGAAGCTCACAAAAAACGCTACTCTATTTCTCCTGAAGATTAAAAGAAGCAAGGCATACTAATAAGTGAGGCCTGGCTCGCTGAGCTTAAGAAGCATCCTTACCTCTCTAGTAAGCATTGATTTAAACTTTATAGGGAAATCTGGGACTGGTATATTCCTAATGAAAGAGAATGCAAAGGTTCACAGAGAGAGAAAGTCAAAGAAAATATATGAAGTTAGCAAGAGACTTTATAAAGATGTTTAAAAGCCAGATGAAATGAATATAGATGCAGGTGCTGGCACTAAGAGAAGAAACATGGGTCCAGGCAAGCCATAAGAAGAGGAGAAAAAAGAGAAGCCAAACCCCTTTATGGGTTAGTTTAATATGTGAACTTATTCATTCATTTAAATCTAAGACTTATTTATAAAAATTCATTCTTCCCTCTCTCGCACAAACTGTTGTCTTATCTAAGCTCACTCTCTTACAGCTGCTTTGAATTAAGTCCACTGTATCGATGGGCAAGTCATACATAAGATGATACAGTAGCAGATTCTTGTAGTGAGTCTTGATTTAACTCCAGTAGAATTCAATTCCATTAAATTATGGGCTATAAGGAACGTTGTAAACAGGAGTTATGTTTAACTCTTCATAAGCTTTCTTAGACTTCTTAGTCTTATGAACTGATAAGTTGTCAACAAACAGGATGATCTCTTGATTGTTGTATTTATCTCTCAGCTTATGTAGGAACTCTATATATTACTCTCGCTTAATAGAGCGAGGGTGAATCACATAACTTTCTGAACCAGAATCTTCACTAATACCAGCTAAAATTGCGTGAGTGACAACCTTAACCTTTTAGTCATAGACTTCTATATTATCGTACTTCTTGTACCAAGACTTATTAATAAAGGTGTTGAACGTAAACACAGCTTCATCAGCGTGTATGAACTTGATGTTATTATCAATAGACCTCTGCATTTAATCATATATATAGTTTAAATTAATACTATAAAATGGCACTGTAAAATCAATCACTATCTTCACTCTGTTGACAGTCTTGAAAGTAATACCATCTCTTAAATAAATATTGGCTATAGTCTAAGGAGAGATACACATGTTTGGAAACTTGCGATGAAACATCACAGCTCGCTAGTCTAATGGAAAATGTGCCCAATACTTTAAAGTCTTAGAGTCACAGAGGTAGTCAAAATGGTGCTGTGAGAACTTTTATTTTCTCGCAGGATGCTTTCAAGTGCCTGAATTAAAATGCTAAACATCTAACATGCAGTGATACCTAACAGTAGAGGCACTCTTGCGAAGGATCTTTGCTATAGCTGCATAATTCAGTACTGGTTTGACTTAATATATAATAATACTCGTACCATACCTAAGCTTAAGCAGTAAATCTAAATATTTCTCATCATATATGGTCCCTAAATTTCGCTAATTTCTATTTCTCATTTTGCAAATTGGCCTAATTTCTCTACTAGCCCCAATAAGACCCCAACTGTACCCTACAAATCAAAGCACTTATAAACCTCACTAAGGGATTTTGGGGTTTTGATTGTTTACATTATTCTTTTAGAACCATCAAAAATTATAATTTTAATATTTTTTTAATAAAAACCCTATGAATTTAAGTCAAATTCTATCCTCGTACATCCTTAATCTTAGATTATTTAAATTGAATTTTCCTGTTTTTTCAATAAAACTTATGTTAAAAATTAACTATGTAACATAATATTAGCAAGTGGTAGGTGAAGTATTTTCTTATGAAATTACAGTAAATTAAATATTAGTCAGGCTTTAATCTATTTTAAACATGCACCAGAATTCAAATGTCCAATCTCTTGACAAGTTTTCATTGTTCGGTTAATTTATTAGTTTAAAATTATTTTATGTCGAAGGATAGATTCCCATGTATGTATAATTTAAATTAATTAATATACTAATACTTTAAAGCTTTATAAAAATAATGTATTTTTAAAAAAATTAATTAAAAAAAAATCTAAATTTGAATCCATTTAACTTAATATTGTTTGTGAAATTTAAAATAAAATGTGATATTATTAATTAATAATTTATAAAATATATATGTAGATTATGTTGAAGTGCATTACCCTTTATCATTTTTAAAAAATTTTTTTAATAAAAATATTAATAATTTTGAGTTGATCCAATCCCACAAATAATTATAACTCCATCAGTTGAGGATATTTGATGAATGTTTATTAAAACAGAAAATACTAATTTATTTTGACATAAATCACATTTACAAATAATGTTTGACCAAATTAACTTCTAATTGGAATGAGTAATTAATAAACTTTACTATAGTCGGTTATTCGAACTATCATAAAGCGTAAAACCTTAACTTTCTGTTAATGTCCATTATGCATGGACTAACATTAAATAAAAATGTATCCTTTTTATGAATTTTAAAGCATCTATTAAATTAATGATAGATTTATATTCACTCAATCAAATTTAAAGATAAAGTCGAAATTAAATAATTTTATAGCACACTCCAAAAATTTATATGTTTAATTTGTTAAACTTAGTCAATATGGGGTTATGAGAAAAATATAGAAAATAAAATATATCATTAAATAGAAAATAGCATTTTTGAGTATTTCTTTTGTGCAATTTATAAATACTACTATTTTTAATTTTTTCTTATTCTTAATTTTTAAATTCATAGTTTTATATTCGATATAAATTTATTTAAGGCATTAGTAAAAAAAAGCATTTTAATTATCTAAAATTGATATTTATAGAGATAATATTAAAAATTATGGATACTTGCAATAGTAGTAGGTACAGTTATTAAATCTTTTCTAGAAATTAGTTATGACACACTTAAATATATAGCGAAATTGTAAATCACCATGTTACATTAATTTGAAAAGCAAAACTTCATCTCTTTCATTTATGATTTATAAAACATTAAATTAAAAAATAAATAGGAGAATGAATGAATTTATATTATTTTTGAGAGGGTCTGGGCTGCAATTGTTGTTAAAAATATTTAATTTGTCATTTACTATAAATCAATAAAAGCTTAATTAAAACTACATATCGTAAATAATGAAATTATTTTTTTACAAAAATATTTTTGGAGTTTATTAAATATTTTTTTGTTATCTATAAACATATTCAAAGATAAAGTATTAGAAAATAAAAGATTATAAGAAACTAATTTTATATTTTAATCTTGAAGTATATTTTTTTTTAGAGAAAAGCATAAAAATTTATTATTTAAATATGTTTTATCAAGTTAAGTTTCTTTTAAATTTTATAATTATTAAAGAATATCAACTCAATCATAAATATATTTTCATAATTTAAACTTGATTTAAGAACTCAATTACAATTTATAATAGGAAATCGATAAATTAAAATGAAATAATTATTAAGAAAATGGAAACCTATAGAGATCAACGCTGATGGAGCGGTTGCACTCACAAAAATGTAAGTTACGAAAAAACATATCTAATTTTTATTTTTTATAGAGGTCTAACTAAGAAAGAGCCGGTGTAGCACAAGACAGACAACTCGCAGTAGAACTGAACAAAAAAGAGATTCAACGAAATCAAGAAGGAAATGTTCGACTATCTTAAGAAGAGTGGCTAGACTAAGTAACGCTCTTTTAATTCATATTCTGATTATTATAATAAGTATTCTATTAAGCAGCTTAAATTTCCATTTTAAAATAAATATTTTCACTTATTTTTCATAAATACTTAATAATGATGTTTTTGAGTTATTTTAATATATAAAAATAAAATAATTTGGTTTTAAAAAGTATTAACCTATTTTTTAAAATAAAAATTAAATTGAATTAACTTAAAATTTGCAGTAAAATTATAGCTCAATAATTAGTCCAAATATATAAGAAAATTATTTAAATATTAAAGCAGTTAAACTATTGTCAGAGCTTTCAAAAATTAGTGAGAATTTGTGCCAATTTTATAGCTTATAAATCAAATTTGGCCTGTTTAGTAAATAGTCTACGTTTTAATCATAATTTAAGATAGTTGTTGCTGAGTTTGGAATAATATGTCCATCATTATCACAATTGATTAACTTAAATAAATCTAAGGTAGTAGGTTCAATTAGGCAAATGTATTATAAATCTGTAAACTTCAAAAATAATTTGATAATATAAGAATCGTAGCATATTTTTGAAAATTTTTCTCAATTTCAATCTTTATTTTAAATTAAAATTTCATAAAAATATTTTTTAGAAATATATGGTTTACCTGAATCAAGTTGAAGCTGAAAAATGTTTCCCAAACGCTAATTTTTTACCAATAAAAACCAAAATTCCAAGGTAAATTCTTAAGGATTCGTTTTCAAATTGAGAATTGGCAACATTAAATCAGAAACTTCATCAGTTTTCAACCAAAGATACTTATAAGTAAAAATATTTCATAATATTTCCAAAGAAACTACATATTAAATTTTTAAATACTTAAAAGTTTAACAACTTAATCCATCAAACACTTAGTCTTAGCTACAAAAACTAGTTAAATCCATATTTGCACTATCGTAATTAAAAAATATATAAATAATTGTTTTGTAAAATGATGCCTTTTTATTTATGATTATAATATTTAAAGGTAATATTTTAATTTTATGCTGATTGGATTAATGTAAAGAAGTAATAGATTTGAATTTTTTAATGTTATAGAAAATTATAGAAATATGATCAATATCTTGATATATATTTTAAATCATAATAAATTATGGCTCTGATGAATTTTATATTTAATTAATCTGAATATATATTGAGTTATTACAATATAATTTATAAATTCAATAAATGTAATTTTTGAAGTTTAAATCTTTTTTTTAACAAACACTAATTAAATAATTTCACAATATTTAAAATGAATTATCAACTATTAAATTAACTATTATTATATAAAATCTTTATTCTACTAAAAAATATCATTTTTATTCTATTAGTATTGTAAAAATACATATGATTTGGGAAAATAAATTAATAAGTGAAACCTAAAAAATATAGAACTTGCTCGATTGAGAACTCAAAATAAGCTGGAATATACTAATTGTGGTACTATTTTATTTTATCATAGAAGATAAATAAATTGATTTGAGTTTTGGTATTAATATAAAGTAAAAAATAACACCTAGAATTAAAGTCGAGTTAACTACTTAGCAAGCAATAAAAATTTAAGGTTATTTTGAATTCTTTATCGAATAAATACCATATTGTGTAGGTCGTGAAATAGTAAACTGCAATAATTTAATGATTAATAATTTAAATTGATACATAACAGCTAAAAGGCGGGAAATCATATAAAAGAGATGCATATTTAAATGGTATCTGTACTATAATTTGATGAGTCTTATTAAAATTGTTATTTATAAACTCTATATTAATTAGTTTGAATGTTATACCCATAAATATATACCATAGTCTAATAATACACGGGGTTTGACTTGGGTGTCCCTAAATCAGCCAACCTGTTTACAAATAAATCTTGAAGCTAATAATCGAGTATCACGTTGCAATAAGATCACAATATGGTCCTGTCACCAATATGCAACACATGGTATTATTTGTTAAGGCTTTGATGATATAAAAACTGCTCTCATTCAATCAACATAAAGTTGTAAATAATCCAATACAATTATGGATTCTATCGTGTCCCTAGTTGTCGAGCTTTAGAATCGATTCAGACCAGTGTGTGTGGCGTAGTCACGACTTGATTCTGGAGTTCAAGTCTGTTGCTTCTCTACTACATCAGTTTCAGCACTTGTTCTTGCTCTATGCTTAACACTCACAAATTAAATAAGACATAATTAATAATTCATTTTTTAATTTATTTTCCAAAATCAAATAAACCCTTCAATAATGAAAAGTCGGTATCCATATAAACTTAAATATAAATGTATTTATGTTACTATTTATTTATAAACTTGCCACTCTAAAAGCTTCTATAGTTCAACGCATAACTTTAAGTAAATACAAAATCTAAGTACAAAAACAAATTTGGATAGTAGTATCCATTAAGCCTTTTTCTGAAATTATAACTTATAAAAGGAGCACTTAAGCATTCGCTCCATAAACCATCATAAATTATAATAATAATTATCATTATAGATTAATTAATTAGAAAGTATTTATTAAAGAATTTTATACAGTAAAAATATATTAATAAATAAGTTTATTCTTAAATCTTATAGATAAACAATATTTTCTCCTACATCTAGCAAATATAAATCTTAATTATAATAAAATATTTTTTAAGTAAACTATGCAAAAGATGCGCTAAGTTAAAATGAAAATATGTTAAATTTATTCAAATTTATAAAAACAAATTTGATATACAAAATTAAATTATAAAGTCGGTAGGAATAGGTTCTCCTCCTTCTAATTGATTTAACTATAACCCATCTTTGTAGAAATCTAATTAGTTTTCTGAATGCTTGTAAGTTATTGTGGTGTAAACCCATTATTACTAAGTAATAATTTGAATTTGAAAAATAATTTCATTTAATTTTTCCACTTCTTAACTAAATTTTTATTAAATTCATTCTTTTAGAAAATATTGCTTTATTTCTTTATTAATTTGCTTCATTTGGTTAATTATTAATTTTTTAAAAAAATTATAATTTTAGCAATAATTTAGCTGAAATGTTTCTGCAGTAAATAATGAATAAGTTTGTGTAGTTAAATGAGGCAAGAAGATTAATTGATAATATATTGAGAAAAAAAATTTAGTAAATATTTTTTGTTGTTGATAAGTTTGATTAGATTGAATTGTATTGATCTTAAGCAAAATATAAAATATTAATATGTATTGCTTAAGATTCCCCGTTTCTCTATTTAAATTTTATTTTAATTAATTTAAATTGGATAAGTTTTAAGTAAAAAAACCATTACAAGTATTTTTTATAGTTTTAAACAAAATTTTATAATATTTATACTTATAATTTTTAAGATTTTTTTTCTTTTGCAAAGATACTAAAAATTAATTAGAGAAGAAATATTATTTAATTAGACTGAATAATTCTAAGTAAACAAAATAAATAATGTTAAGCCAGCGAGAGTGCAAGAAAATGTTTTTAGAGACAGGTTGATTATATATTAAAAATTTAAATTTTAAATGATCAGCTGAGATCATTGCATAAAATTAAAAGGTCCAATCGTCAATCTACTAGCTTGGCTAGAAATTAGAAAACATTGGATTTTAATTTTAGAGTACAATTATTTAATGAATAATACTTTGATTAAATAAAGAAAAGATATTTATATATTTTACTAAATTAATATTTTAAACATTTGATTACCACCTGCATATCTATAAAACTTGACCGACCTATCATAGTTAACTATAAGAGGTTTTAGTTATTTTATTAATCAATATACAAATATCTTACAAGTATCAGATATATAAAATGATTCAATTCCAGGGTAAGAGTTCAAAACAAACATTTGATACTCTATTGAATAATTAACTAAAAATTAATATGCAGTTTATAAGATTAGTAATATACATTCTTATTTTAAAGAATCTGTGATGCCTTTGTTATATTAAAGTTAAATTAAAGAATTTTCTGTCAGAGGATAGTGAAATTATTTATAATAAAAAACTAATTAATTTACACTACTTATTTAAAGAAATGGGACACTATATGGACCTATTCTGTTCATTTTCCTAAAAAGTATGTTAATATCTAATATTGTTCAAATAAATAAAGTTTAGTAAATTTTAGAGTACTATATTATTCAATAATATAATTAAATTAAAACTACAATTAAGCACTTACTTGTATTAGAACTGTAGAACAAAAATAATTAAATATTAACTTTATATAAATTTATGAATGAAATTTGTTATTTTTTGAATAAATTATTTAATAAATTATAAACTAACAAGATAGTCAGTTAAAACAACATTTGGTAAAAACATAATATCTCTAATTTTCATTTTGGGATTTGTTAGATTATTTGTTTGATAAAGTTTTAAATAAATATGTGTTCCGCCCGAGATCCCTCCCTCACCTCCATGTCGACCAATACTCCCTCCTCCGCCCCCTCCACCACCCCCTAAAATACACTATTTCATATCAATTTTTTTATCTGCAGGCCCTAAATCTATCTCCTTCTTGACATCTCCACATCATAGATCCTATTTTATATATAAATTTTCAAAATATTTTCAAAATTTTTTATTTCCATTATAGTTCCTTATATGATATGAATTTTATGCTTTGACAATTTTCACGTTGTTTGCCAACCATTTTTTACACTATTACTTATGAAATATAAATTGAAAAAGCTTTTCCATTAAATAATATTAGAATTTTATTTCTATATAATAATATAATTTTTATCAGCTATGATATACAAATTTTATTTTAAAATTTTTAATCACTTAAATCATTTTCATTCAACATATTTCCAAAAAGTAGTCTGATTAATTTTTCAATTTTTTATTTTCGTTATTTGTTTTATCTATTTTCCATTTTATTTTTAAAATAACGAAAATAAAAAATTGAAAAATTAATCAGACTACTTTTTGGAAATATGTTGAATGAAAATGATTTAAGTGATTAAAAATTTTTAAAATAAAATTTGTATATCATAGCTGATAAAAATTATATTATTATATAGAAATAAAATTCTAATATTATTTAATGGAAAAGCTTTTTCAATTTATATTTCATAAGTAATAGTGTAAAAAATGGTTGGCAAACAACGTGAAAATTGTCAAAGCATAAAATTCATATCATATAAGGAACTATAATGGAAATAAAAAATTTTGAAAATATTTTGAAAATTTATATATAAAATAGGATCTATGATGTGGAGATGTCAAGAAGGAGATAGATTTAGGGCCTGCAGATAAAAAAATTGATATGAAATAGGGTATTTTAGGGGGCGGAGGAGGGGTTCTCGGTCGACCTGGAGGTGGGGGAGGGGATGGGGATTTCGGGCGGAACAAATGTGTTTATTCAGGATTTTAAAAAACTCTTTAATTTAAAAACTTTGGTATTTTAATAATTTTTTTTTTAATTTCACAAAATATTGAAGGATAGTTTTGAAAGGTTTAAATAAAAAGAAAAAGCATCTATACTTTTAATAATTGAATTTTTATTTCCCTCTTTATTTATTTATTCTAATTAAATGAATAATAATTTACACTTTAGAGTAAATTTGTTTCATATTTTAATTTCTTTATATCAGAATTTTTAATTTAAAATGGTAAAATTTGTTTATCTATCCTTGAAATTAAAATTAAATCATAATGATAGCTTTCTAGGATTTTAATTTTTATGATTAAGGTATCTTAAAGTTTTATTATAAAAATTCAAAATTTCTAAAATAATATTATTATCATAAACATATTTATTAAAAGAGTGTATTGCTTAAAATATTGCTATTTATCTTTAGAATATTGATTTGATAAAAGCATAGAATGAAAAAAATTCTTTTTATTATCTATCATTATAAATTTGGGGATAACTAAATTTTATCATTAATTATTCAGTTTAAAATTTGCAAATGCTAGAATAATATATTTAATTCATCATGAATAGTTAATATATATATAATTCATTTATTCTGAAGTTATACTTGAAACAAAAATAACTATAAATAAAACACCTGTATTTAAATTGTTTTACTATATTAAAATTTAATTGAAATATTTAAAAATGATAAAGATATTACCCGCCAATTTGAAGTTGTTTGTCAAAAAGATATGACGTTGTAGGGCGATTAATATTATTTTACGTTTGACTATAGGTATATCGATCAAATATATTACAATTAATTAAACTTTTGAGGAATTTCAAGGTTTAAAAATATATTTATATAAATAATTTTCTTTTTTCAATGAAATTTTATTAAAATTCTACATTTAATGAATAAAACAAGAGAATTAAAAGAATTTTTACAGTAAAAATCATAAATAAATCACTTTAAATTAATAGAAAAAAATTAAAGTTAGAAATATTAAAAAATAGGAAAAAAGTTATATTGCATATGAACATTTTTTATCATAACAAAGACTTCCCCAAACTTTTAAATAAATTAAAAATTGAATAAAATTAAAATATCAAAGTTGATAATATAACCGTTTATAGTACATCTCAGACCATATAGATTCCAAACATTAAATTATATTTTATTCTAAATAATCAATAATTTATTCAAAATAATATTATTTTTAAAGTCAGTTGCTATACTGAATGTTGGTTGTTCATGGATATTTATAATAATATCTTCATATTTATAAGATAAATAGTTTTTGAATAAGAATTGTTAAAGTAAAAAATAGATAGCGAACTTTATTTTTATATATTTTTTAAGGTATTTATAATTTAATTTTCTTAATTTTAGATTATAATTAATGCTTTAAAATGTAATTTTGGCAATTATTTCTTAATAATCAAAATCATGGTATCATTTTGATTCAAATAATTTTTAGGATTTTTTGTCAGTTTTTTATAAGATAATGAAATACTGCTAAGCCAAAAATATACTATAGGGAATATTAATTTCTTTTAATTATATTTCCCCTATGAAATAAAAAACCCAAGTCAGCAATTTAATCTGTAAAGGTTTTTTTAAACACTATTCAATAAAGATTTATAATGATTATTTGTTCTGACCAAGACCCCCCCCTACTCCACTCCCGCACCCATAAAATATATATGACCCTCCCCCTTTATTATAAATTTTTTTAATTATATTAAAAACAGATTCTTATGTTTTTTATTATTCTCTCTCTTAAAAAAAATCTTGCCTTGCGGGCAGCTACTGTAATTTATAATTTTATTTTATATTCATCTCTACATCCGTCTACTTTTATTGGTACATGCTTCTATAGGAAAACATCACAATTGTATTTTATATTTATTAATAAATTAGGTTGATACTAAATAGAACGTGACATAAAACTTAAGATGTCACATTTTTCTAGTTAACAGTTCTTCAACCGAGGTTTTCATTAATAGATTCAAACCTCAAGCTCTCTCAAGCAATCAAAACCCCAAAACCCCTTAATGAGGTTTATAAGTACTTTGATTTGAAGGGAATTTGTTAGGGGTTGGGGTTATTAATAGGTTTTAATGTGAAATTTATAGTAAATTTATTTAATTTAATCACTCAAAATGCACCTTAGGATCATGTGGGAGAGGTCTGAAGTTTATCTTACTTAACCACAACTCTATCTGCTCTATTGATATGTCTGATCTTGAGTTTGGTTTATTATTATTGATTCTGCCAGATGTTTTATTGATTGAGATACTCTGGTTTTGTCTATAAATTACTTGATTCTTTACTTAGCATATTTCTCGCATCTTGTAGAGTAGTAATCGTTGCGAGACATTTCGCACTCTATTATAATTGCTGCTAAAGCCCCATATCCCACTAAAAGTCACCATCTCTCCAGTTTCTCTTTCTGGATAATAGCCTTGAGTTCCCATTACAGTTCCAAGTCTCGAGACTTCCACTCTTTAGGCTCTGTTGAAATCGATTATTGCTACTGTTACTGGAGAAAAGTTTATCATAATATTTTCTGGCTTTAAATCTCTGTGAACAACCTTAACTTGTGATGCTCTTTAATACCTTGTATGATCTGAGTTGCTATTCATCCAAGTTACTTATGATTCCTTTGATCTGTTATGAAATCTCTTAGAGTCATTTCATAGAGTGGGAGTCTGAAAGCAACATGATCCTTGGCAAGGAGAACAGCATCTAGCTTGATTAAGTAAATACACTCTTTAAACTTTGCTTGAGTGAGTACCTGATACTCATTTGTAAACTCCATCTAATATTTATCATCACTTAAGAGATAGTTGAAGGGATACACCTTGTATGCGTATTGATGATTTGATAACTTTCTTATCAAAGGAGTCTTATAATATTAGGTAGCTTTAAAGAGAAGTATCTAGGTCAATTTAAGAAAGAACCGGTATTTTCTTGTATTGAATCTTGATCATAATTTTTGTGATTTCAGAGGTTAATTGGTTACGTGCCTTCTTTACGTACTCTAACTCACTAGCTTATTTAGGCACTACCGCTTTAGAATATTCCCTCGATTTTCTTTTGTTGAGAAGCTTCAACTCAACTTCATGCTTTTCAATTTCTATGTCTTTTTTGTGAGCATTTAAAAGATGTTTCGTCAAGTCTCTTGTATGAGAGTACTACTTATGCCACTCAAAGCAATCATACTTCCCATCGATTTTGTCGTGCTTTAAGTACACAATAGGCTTGGCTTCTCTATGCTCCTTCATATGTCTATACCAGCTTGATTTATGAGCGAAATCTCTCTCACACAGCTCACAAAAGTATACTTCTATTTCTTCAGTTTGTATAGGAATATCATTAATACCTTTCTCATCCTCTCTGTCTCCCACAAACTTATTTGCCATTTATTTTCTATTATTAATTTCTATTTTAATAACAGAGACCTCAAGCGATAGCTCTGCTAGTTCTTTAAGAGAGTTCATCTCACAGCTATCACACTTTTTATTGATGCCAAAGGTAAGTCTCATTTAGTTTGATGGAAATGCTGTTGTTTTTCTTAAAATGTTAGCGCTCATATTTAAATTTAAATTTAAAATTATAAAACTGCCTATATAACTGAGAGCTTAGCAAGCCTACAAGTTTCAAGGAAAGTTCTTAGAGTATTAGAGAAGAATTATGAGTGTTAAGAGACGATCCAGCTCCAAATATGGGTGAGGAAGTAACCATTTTTACACTCAATAATAAGTTGATTATAGTACGTACAGATTTAGGAGGTGCACCTAATTAAGTACGTACTGCTTTAGGAGGAATTTTGTGATTTTATGATTAAAATTAGGGTGCTCCTAATTAAGTACTAGCTTTAATTAATGCTCCTAATTAAATACCAGCATTTTAGGAGCTACTCGTAATTAAGTACGTACCAATTTAAATTCTAAAATATGGAACTATAACAGTAGAATTTGATATCAATCTCTAAAGTTTGAAACCAGTTCTCAAAGCCTTCTCCTTATCCTTCTTAGAGGTTGACCTCCTATAGGATGCTCATATTTAATAGAAAGTTTTTCAGAGGTATATAATTGAAATCAATAAACTTAAATTTTAATATCATTTCTAAGATCTGTAAAAAAGATGGAGTCAATAAATGATGCAATGAAAAAAGTGCAAGCACAAGAATTGATTCAAAGACTTAGAAGCAAGGAGGATTTGCACCGCTACCTGGTGCAGCAAGGTAATGAACTCATAGTGGCTAATCTTTATTATGTAGTTGGTTTTTTCCTCTCAACGATGGAAGGTACTAAAATTTCATTTCTAAGAGCCATACTCTGTGAAGAGAAGAAAGCATTAAAAACTTAAGATATAAAGTTTGCAGAGATTCCAAACTATCCAAAGATTTCAGTGACTAACTTATATGATGATGCTATGAACGACCCAGAGGTTTCGCAGTACCTGCCTACTAAGAAGCAGTTGTCAAATAAACTACCCGAAAGAAACTATTCCTTTGGCATACTTGCAACAATCAAAGATGATTACTTGAAAGAAATTATTAAAGAATCTCATAAGAAAAGAAACAGCATCTCTTCAGAACATAAGGACAAACAAGGCATCAAGATAAGTGAGAGCTGGCTATCAGAGCTGCAGAAGCACCCTTATATTTCAAATAAGATTTATAGCTAACTCTTTAGAAAAATCTGGTACTGGCATCTTCTTGATGAAGGAATAGAGCAAGCTTCACAGAGAGCGAAAGTCGCAGACAAAGTTTGAAGTTAGCAAGTGACTTTATTCAAATATTTAGCCGCCAGAGTCAATGAACATAGATGCTGGAGCTGGCAGCAAGAGAAGAAACCTTGGAGGAGGGAAGCAAGAAGTAGAAGAAAAGAAAGAGAAGCCAGCTCTCAAGAAACAGTTTTAAATGTGACTTAAATATTCATTAACTTAACTCTAAATTTATATACATTCACTCTCCCTTCTTTAGCACATTTTATGCCAACTAATTATCAACTCTCTTAGCTGAACTTTTTATAAAACCGACTGTATCAATAGGTAGGTCATGCATCAGGTGGTATAGCAGCAGTTTCTTATAATGACCTTTTAGTATACCCCTGTAGAATTCAATTCCATCAAACTATGGACTGTAAGGTATGTTAAACACTGGCGTTATTCTAAGTTTTTCATAACTCTTCCTTGTTTCTTTAGTCTTATGAACAGAAAGATTATCAACAAACAGCATTATCTCTTATTCAGGGTATTTTTCTCTCAGCTGTTCTAAGAACATTATATACTGCTCTGTCTTAATAGAGCGAAGATGAATAACATAAGTTTCTAAACCAGCATCCTCGCTAATACCTCCAAGAATTGCCATTGTTTATACCTTGACTTTCTAGTCATATACTTCTATACTACTATGCATCTTATACCAAGACTTCTAGATGAAAGTGTTGAAGAAAAACACAGCCTCGTCAGCATGAATAAACTTAATATTATTCTATTAGGCTCTCTGCATTTAATTATAAATATAATATAAGTTGTTATTGTAAAATGGCAGAGTGAAATCAATCACCCTCTTGATACGATTTACACTTTATAAGAGATACCGTTTCGTTTATAAATGTTAGCAACAGATTATGCAGAGATCTTCAACTCAGGGAACTGGCGGTGAAACATAATAGCTCGTTAGTCGAGAGAGAAGTGAGCCCATTACTTCAAAGTTTTTTCATTAATAAAATAGTCAATATGCTTCAATAGAAACTTTGACTTCCTCTAAGGCATTGAATTCAGCTATTATTGCTTTAGTAATACAGCTTTCAAGCAGTGAGAGCGAACAGTTGATGGACTACGCTTTAAGAGCATTGCAATAGACTTATAGTTCAGTACTGGTTTGACTTATTCACTGTATATATCACATCCATAACGCAGTTTAAACACTAAATCTATATACTCTTCATCATAAATAGACCCC
>ARYC01019859.1:0-16205 GCA_000711775.1 Oxytricha trifallax
CTCGCTTGTTATACTCACTTAAAATACTAATATTTAAACATTAAACCCCTACATAAACCCTATTAAAACCCTAATAAAGTATGCACTAATAGTCTACTTTTATCAATCAAAAACTCAATCAAACTACTGAAAGGGTTTTGGGGTTTTGATTACAAGCCAAAAAATTGTCGAATGGGAGCAATCATTTACGAAGATAAACACTTTATAAAAAAATGACCACATAATCAAGGAAATGCTGCGATAAACACTTGTTTGGGATGAATTTAAGCAAATGTAAATAATAAACTGCATTAATAGCAATGGTGCTTAGAGTTGTTGGAGACTCCCTAATTACCAGCATTTAAGATTTGTACGTGACTTTTTAAAGCATTTATAATCATAAATATATTAACAGCAGTCTAAGAAAGAAGATCAATTATGAAATTATGGAGGAAATAGGATATCGTGTTAGTTATGAAAATTTGTTTGAAAACAGAAAAATTAAATAAATATGAACAACACATAAGCGAGCAACTTAATAAAAATAAATGTATGTTATTATAAGCAAAATGTTTATTAATTTTATATTTTCTAGATGTCACAATTAAATGAAAAATATGTATGTGCATTTATTTAATTTTTCTATTCATTATATTATGTTTGTTATGTTTTTTTTAAGTTAACTAATAGGGTTTGACCCTTATATATATATATTAACATATATCATATCCTGGGGGCCTCTGAGACCCCGATGTGGATTAATTATTAATATTATTATTATTATTATTATTCATTATATTTGTAAATAAATAAATCAGGTAATAATTTACAAAAAATAAAAACACATTAATTTAAAAATTATTCTGTCTGGTGGTAACTAAACTGTTTATAAATAAAATAAAACTATAAATAATTGTTCCTAATAGTCCTAATTTAATAAAGTTGGATTATTTTGAGTAATTTGAAGAGAACTTTAAATATTTTTATTGAATATTTTTAATCATTACCTAAAAAGAGATGAGTTAATTTTACAGAAAAGCTCTGTTAAGGGAATCTATTTTTTGATAAACTACAATTTCAATTTATCAACAACAAAAATATTATGTTATTTTATTAAGTATTTGATTTATAATTTAATGAATTGAATTAATAAGCTAAAATAAATTTAAATTAAATCAATTGGTAAATAAAGTAATTAAAAACTATAATATTTAATTAAAAAATTCTACAAATTTATAAATAAATATCTCCAAGTAATATATTATTATAATTATAAGTAAATTTGGTTGATTTATAATTATCTATACTAATATAACCGTAAGTAGCAATCCCTCTTTGTCAAGCCAGATATAGTTTTAAGATCCTAAAAAAATTAATGTAAGTCTGTTTGGAATTTTAAGAATCCTGAATTTTATGTATTAAATAAGCAAAACTCCACAAGGTCACCACCTTCTAGAAGGGGTCCCTTCTTTGAAATATCTTATTAGATTTGACTTAATTACTTACGGATTTAAATATTTTAGTTGGAAATGAAAGGAGGGAATTATAATAATTTATTATTTAAGTCAATTTATTTTTAATTATTTAGGTAATTGATTATTTATTTATTTATTTTTAATTAATTTTTAGAAATGTTCTAATTTCTTTATATAAATTACACTATACTTATTGTTGCATATATTATTTTGAATTAAAAAATACATTTAAAGCATGTAAGATTATAAAATATTGGGAGCAGGTAAATATTACTAAAATGATAGGATATTAGAAGAAAAAAAGATTATAATTAATATCATCTATTTGTTTAATGAGCAACAATAGCTCTTAATCTATCTAATGTAGGGTTAAGTATTTTATTCAGCTTAATAAAGACATTCTTGTATTGTTTTTTTCGAATAGAAGTAGTTGTATCGCCTATTATACATTCATTTTTGCCTGCTCCATAACATGGGTTTTATATCAGTCTCGTATTAAGCGTTGAGTGTGAAGATAAGTCTGTACTATGTGTTGGTCTAGGCATTCAACTTGCTCTTCTCATCTCTATATATCTTGTGGCAAGTTTGGAGCACCATTTTTCCGTTGTTATTCTTAGCTTCTTGGCTTTCGCATGCTAGAATAGTTTCATGTCTGATCTTGAGTAATCACTTCAATAAAGCTAATCTTGACAGCTAGTCTAGGCATAGGATTTCCGTATATTTAGACTTCCAGTATTGCAGAGCGCTATCTCACGACGATGGAACGACCTACACAGACATATCCTAAGGGAGCCTAAATAATCAAACATAATTGTTTGCCAAGGGATGTTTTGCATTCTTTTGCTTTAATTCAAGTCTAAATTACTGAATTCCTAAAATATTCAAGGTTAGTGTTTACAGAAATTTTGAATCTTGTTATATTCCTATAAAATTATAAATTGTGGAGGAGATCAACTTCTTGTTGAAGTTTAAGGTACCTCTGAAATTCTGTATAAATTATACAAAATTTTAAACAAACTTGCATTTTTTAGTTGGATGCAAAAAACTGATAATTCCTTTATTTTTAAACTACGTTTACTCTCCATTCAAGTCAGCTTACACTGTCAATTTCTTAGCATTTTGGCTTTTTCATTTCTCAACTTAATACTTCCCTCTAGTAGTGTCGGTATTTTGGTGGATTCTCATTCTTTCCAAAAGAAAATTAAATGACGAAGTGATTATCTTACTAATAATGAGTAATGTGGGTTTAGTATAAATTAAAAAAATAGGTAGCCGTATGAATAAATCAAGTTAGAATAAATTATTCATAATTATATAGCTTAGAAATAAGCCTCATATTTATTTAAATTAATTGAAAATAATTATATAAAGAATTTCAAGATAATTTATTCACATCTTACACTTTAATTACTTAAATAATTCGAATATATATATTTAATTGAGTAAGTTCAAATTATAAACTGAGAAAAACCTTTTTAATAAATTATCCCACAGTAACTCACTAATTACTACTTAATAATAGAATGAATTAATGAAAGGAAATAACATCTATAATAGTAAATGAGAATAGATATATTATATTATTAAATTAAAATATAAGGCAATCGAGAAATTCTTGGCAACTTTTCTCTATTGCATTACATTATAAAAAATATTTTCAAAATAATCAACTTTAAAATGATTAATATTTTATTAAATACCATTTAGTAAAAATTTATTAATTCTAATATATGCCTGAATATTTGAAATTTTTACCAATTCTAAGCAGTTTTAGTTTGAGTGCTGCTCTTGTGGACGTCTGAATAAATGTAGATCCCATAAAATTTGGTACTTCAGAGCACCTATTTCACAAATCTAGCCATGAGAGCAGTATTAGATGCCAAGATAGTCGAAGATATTTAATGTTTATAAAGCAGCCAATATTTACGACACTCCATCGACAACACTCAATCAGTCTTTTGGCTTACACTGCCAATTGGAGTTTCTACAACATGCTTCTCTCTCTCTATCAATTTACTAGGTGCTATTTGAATAACGCTAGCACCAGCTCAACTGCCCAAAGAGTTACTCGTATTATCGGTTTTGCTACAGATGGTTACATGATATTGGTCCATACAAAGCCATTGGTGTTCTTTGGGAGCCTTGTTATGTTGGTGAGTGTATTGGAGTTGCTGTTGAGGGAGAGTACTTCTTTGTTTCAACATTCTTTCATCCCTAAACTTTGGCATGCTGAGGACTCCTCCTGACATCAAGAAATTGTAGCTACTTTGAGACAACTATAGATTCCTCTGTTCAACTCATCAAAAAGGGAAGGTAGACTAATACAAAGCTTTCACCATTTATGACAGTGATACTATACTTGCTTAATAAGTCCTTCTTTTGTTAATTATTTGGTTTTTATTAGAGGCATATGAAAAATGGACTCTATACTGAATATTATTCTCTCCAATTTTACAAATGATTGTATATAAAATTAAAAAATAAAACTGGACCTTAGATTGATTTAACTGAAACTTATTTTATTAATGATCCAAATATTTTGAATTTAAATTAAACAACTTCCTTATTTGAAAAAAAAACATTTTTATATAATTTAGATGGTAAGAATAAATTATAAAATGATTTAGGTTTAATTATTTAACCTCAGTTGTAAATTATTAATAAATGAAGCATAATACTAATTAAAAGCAAAACTTATTTTAAAATTCCCATAATAAATAAATTTACTTCGATATAATTTTATCATCTAATCATAATTAAAAGCATCATGTTTCCAAAATAAGTATAATTTAAAATTTAATTTTTTCTATTATATTAAAAGAATTATAAATCATTAAACCATATCTAATAATACACAAATTCAAAATATAGATAATACCTCATGAAATTTATGTTTATAAAATAAAGAATATTGATTTAGTGAGAGAATGGAAGTGATTTATAATATCTTTGTACATTTTATTCATTAATAAATTAAAATTAGAAATTGATTTGTTAGAATCACTCTATATTTTTAAGTTTTAGTTTTCCTATCTTTTGCATTTTGAATCTTTTATCTGTTAATCCAAATTCTCTCATTAAAGTGATTATCTATATCATAGTTTCTTAATTGCTGCTTTCTCTGGTGTAAGTAGTATATCTTTATTGATTTAGAGAATTCTCATAGTCTAAAAACTTTAATTCTAGAGTTATTCCTTTTGTTAATTAGTAAACTTATAATTTTTATTTTAAAAACTTTATAATAAATTTGATCGTTTTGGCATATTTAAGAAAAGAAATTTGAAGTAGTAAACTGTAATATTAAAAGTTAGTCAAAGACCGATTAAATCTGATAATCATAGGTTTGAATCCAAAAACCCATTTTTAAAACATGATTTAGTTAATTAATTATTTTAATTCATATATCAATTAATTTTAAATCAAGAATTCAACAATCACACTATCACTAATTATTTAAATCTTATTTATAATATTTATTTTTCGGATAATGGATATTTAATTCCAGATTCTTGAATAAATTTGACATAAAATATTTGGATGCAATTTTGATTTGAAACCTAACAGGCACATTTATACACTTTACCATTACTTAACATCTTATAAACTCTTACGCCTATTAATTGCTTAGACTCATCTTAACTTTATATTTCGACCTAGTTTTTTCGGGCTTCAGAACATCTATTCTTTCAAGATTTTGCTAAATTCTTATAAATATATAAAAGCAATAAGTTGTTTAAATTTATCAACTTTTCAATTAATATAAAAATTAACTAATTCTTGGTAGCAAATATAAGATTAGATATTTGAAAGTTTTTCTAACAAAGAACACATATTTTTCAAGCTCTTGTCCTTCATTTTAAGATATTATTCCTCTGAGCAGATATCATGAACGATAAGCTTTTGAGAGTCAGTTCTAAAGTTAGTATTGTAACCATTGAATTCCACCAAACATAGCATTAACATAAATTCATTATGATTCTATTTCACCAAAAGTAGATTAAGGATGCCATATCTTACCCTTAATTAACCTAATTATTCTATCTTTCATTATTTATTCAAGTTATTTTTCTATAAGATTTTTATCTTATTTTTAATGGTTTGTTTTTACAGTAAAATATAATATCATTCCAATTTAATAACCAGATTTATAATGTTGCGAACTAAAGTTCAATCTTATATAATTAAGTTAATTTAGTGAATTTATAAATATATCTATGTTTTTTTCAATAAACTCAGGCTTATTAATTACAGTTAATTTAAATAATTAATTAAGTTTATGTATTAAAAAAAATCAATAATTAAAATTCACCTTGTTATTATGCAAAATTTGTATTGATATTTTCTATTAATAATTTTAAAAGTTTTATATTTAAAAAAATGAAAATTAACCAATACAAAACAAATATATAAATAATATAAAATAATGCAATAAATAGATTAGTATAACTATATTTAGAATTTGAAGATTCTTTAATTAAATAAGGACTATTTTATAACTAATAAAACATAGATTCTTTTTATGCTTCTATAAAATAAAAATATATCATACTACATAGAGAGTATAAATTAGATTATTTTAATAAAATACTTTTTTCATTTAATAGTTTACTAATGCTAATAGTTTATTTATTAAATTTTTAATTTTTAAGTTAATTAAATTTTAAAGTGTTTTTATCAGCACAATCTAATTGAATCAAACAATTGAGTAAATTTAATATCTTCCACTTTATGAATTTTAACTCAGTTTTAAATAAATGATTTCTATGACTGCATTCTTTAATTTATATTAAAATCTAAAGAGCACACTACAATATTTCCTCTCTCATAATAAGAAAGTCAATAATAATCCTCATCTATTGACAAATATTAGAAGTTTGGGTAAATTCACATTTTTGCAAGCGTTCCTTTAATATCTTAACTGAAATTGAACTAGATATATAGATCCCAGATTCTTATATCTATTAAAGCATTATATTTCCTTGATATATTCTATATCAAGCCATTAGCTCCTAATTCCTGGATTTGCCAAATGGCATCTAGATTTAATAATTTTAAGAGTTATTTAAACAGTTGCTGTATTGTAAATAGATAAGATGTCTATAAAGCAATTACCTTCTTTTTCTAAAATATTTAAGATTTCCACAAAAGTGATCATCTATTTATACTTTCAATGTGATTAACCTTAGCTCATTATTTATTATAATTTAATCAATCTTAATAGAATTCATAAACTTATATATAAATACATTAGTAGCTCCTCAAATTTTTTTAGCATTTTCTCTCTTCTATATATATTGACCCTCTAAAAAAATTTTTATAGTTTTAGTCTTTGTGGAATTTTAGTTAGAATTTCGTCTTATATACTACCAGGCATAATGTTTGCTTAGCAATTGCGCGCTCAATACAATAGCTTTTGCTGTGCGACAGCATATTTTTTATGAGAATTCCCTTTAAATTGCTAATTTTTAGTCAAGTTGTATAAACTGTAATCTCTCACATTTGACTAACAAAACATGGATCTTATTAAAGATCAATATTATTGTAGTTTGTTCCTTTATAAACCGTATATATTTTTTGAGAGATAAGTCTTCATAGAAATGCTCTTTTGCGACCACTGCTTTGGTAACTTTAAATCATCCTATATCTTCTCCAAAGTAGTCTTATATTGATTATCAACAATAATGATTTTATAGACTGGCAGATTGCTGTTACCTAAAAATATTTAATTTTATTATCTCACTGTTATGTTTCGGATAAATTGACAAGCTCTTCATCAATCTTAGGTAGTTAGTTCACCTATTATGACATGGCTAGAGATTTAGCAAACATTCTAGATACATTTATATTTAAAATTTATTGATCTTATGTATCTTACAAATACTTCTAATAAATGTAGTTGCTTCATGAGACGATTCATGAGCTCTTTTTAATAAATTATCTAAACTTAATAATTTTTGATAAGATTGGTTTGCAGTTATATTCCTTAAAAATTAAGGCATATAATAGTGTTAAACTAATACTCAGTATAAATTATGATTTGATTTAAAATTATATAATTTATAAATAGTATTCTTAAAGGCTGATCAATTTGCCATGATGAGAAAGCGAAGGAATATGAAAAATAATAATCAGTCAAAATAGTAAAAAAATCGTGAATATACAAATCCTTAAATATAAAGGAATTTATAATATATATCCTTAAGACATTTTTTTAAAATATAAATTAGAAATCTACAGTATAAACAATAAAATTATATATTATTGGGAATTTAATTATTAAAACTTATTTATTTTTACTAATGCAGCCTGTTTTTTAAATTAAAATTTTTTATTTATATTTTCAAATATGTTTATTTATTTTGAATTTTAGAAATGAAGTTTGTTTTTAACCTATATTAAGTTTAATTTATTCATAAGTAAAAACATAAATAATTATCAAATAATTTACTAAAAAAAGCAACAAATCTTTAAAATTAAAAATTTTCAATGTATAAAATTAAATATTTCACTAATATATAAAACAATGAATAAACTTCATTTCATATTAGAAATAAAGTAAGTAAGTTGATAAATAAAAATAAATTTGAAATAAAACAATTAAAATAAAAATTTTAAATATAATAAAAATGGGCGCAAGTAGTAAAAATATAATATTTATCACTTGCGCCCATTTTAAATATAATAATAAAACCCCAAAACCCCATGAGATAAGGTGGTTGTAGAATCTTAATTTGAATTTGAATCTTTAATTAATTATTCTTAATATTTGGTTGCTTGTTGATTTGTGAAGACCCCCTATATATATATATATATATTAGAAACCTAGTTTAAAATATGACTAGCAACCAAATTAAATGAGTGAGTATTTAAGACTTTTAATATTATTGATCAGATTTAAAAATTATTCATTCTAGCTGTTGTACTGAGACCTAATGGCTTCGACCTAGCCCTACATGCAGGACCACTACGAGCCGCCTCTGACCTCGCCCTCGGTGCAGCTGCCGCCCTCCGCGCTGCCGCCGGGCATGGACCTTGAGCTGGGCGAAGAGCCCACGATGAGCTGGTGGGAGCTGGCCCCGAAGATTGCATGTCTACTACAAAGCATCTCCCTCAAAAAGCACCCCAATCAGAGCTTCGCCGAGATCCTGAAGACCCTCTTCAACGCACACACCGTCAATCACCACTGGGTCCACATTGCGAAGGAGATCGAGCGCCATGCTGGGAAGCAGAGCCTTGAGCTAGCATTGAGGACGCCAAACGAGAAAGAAGGGGACCCCATAGGAGCCTTAGATCCTGCGCTTGGTGATAAGAAGCAATATGAGTAGTTGAAGGGCGTGCCCAAGGTCAGAGGTGGGGGCCCTATTTAATACACACGTTAAAACTTAATCAAACAGACTACGATTAACAAGCACATGTTCTCTTCACTCTAATTGGAATTGACGCAAACGAATCACTCGCCCTCAGTACTGCCCTTTGATGGATGTGCAGATCCATCTGAAGGAGTGTCATCATGGGGTGGTGACTTACCGAATATTAAGAGAGGCGTAAAGAAGCACGATATAATATCAAAAAGTAAAAAATAACTAATAGACGATGAACTACTACGAGCTAAGTACCAAAGAAAGATAAAAATACTTAATAGGCAAAAACAACAGAGACTAGACGATAAGCTGCTGGCATTGTATACCGGACCTTCACCATTACAGCAAGAGTTCTCTGATACAGTGAATGGCATACTAAGACTCCTCGTCCAAGCTGAGAAGCAAGAACAAGATGCAATACACAAGCAACTATCCTTGGTAATGTAGCTGATAAACGAATCAAGATCATGCTAAGAACACCAGCATCCTGGCGACGGCTTCCATCCTCATGAATGCCGCCGACGCTACCTCTCCACAAGGCCATTCTAGAAGAAGAGCTTCTACAGGCACTCGGAGCCTGCATATTCACGAACGGGAACTAGTCATTTCAAGATAAAGCCCTGCAGCGCCTTTACAGGTTAGTCAACAAGCTGCATCGAAATCAAGATGATGGGGCCTCGCAAACCATGAGACAGTCTTTCAATGACACTCTCAGCACAAACACATATTCCAAGCGCACTCTGCGCATCGTGCACCGTAGTCGTTTGATGGGGCTAAGAAGGGTGTAGCAAAGCCTTCTTAGAAAGGATTGGTTGAGTGCTAGCGTACCCCAAAGCACTGCATTATATCGAGCCATTGAGTCCGTAAGATGCGAATAGGCTGAAGAACAAGCTTAAACCTACATTCCTCAAACGCACAACAATCCCTTTACCTAACATTAAGAAATACCAAAGGACGTTCACATGGCTAAGAATTCTAATAACATGAACACGCATTACTAAGACGATACTACATTGAATGCTTTTAGCATCGTCAAGTAATAGATTGAGAGCCTACCTTAACAAGAACCCCATGCCATTAAAGCTGGTACTCTCATGCACCAGTCGCATATAGTGAGCAACGTTATCACAACGAATAGTCTTCGAAAAGCAGCTGAACTGTCTGATGAAGAATCTTAAGAATAGTAACAAATGGGAAGGGGAGCACAATCAGTGGCGACACGACCTAAAAGGAATAATTACTAGACTCGTCGCTGATTGGAGATCCATTCTAAAGTCCAAGAAGCATGATGCGAACCAGTAGCTTTTGTTGACTGATGCGCACTCTCTTGACTGTCAAACTATTAGCATTGAGGAAGTTCTCGACCCCTTATCAAAGAACACGATATCAAAGAAGGAAAAAATGATTACCATGCCCTAAAATGCATTAAGCTCTTTTCAAGCTAAACGAAACAGAGTGGCCTTCCTTGTAGCCCAGTTGAACGACCTCCAGATGACCATTAGTTCTTGCATTCATGTTGTGGAGCGCATTGCCCACTGCGCATTGGTAGAGCAATTCGAGCCCAAGCTTGCCCAACTCTTTGTGCCTGGAGATGATCACCAAGAACGCTCATACTCACTTGCTAAGGAAAAGCAGAATAGCGATCAGTCAATGAAGCTACGCAGCGTGAAGGTCTAAGACAAAGGCTGGGTGGTTAACGCGAGACAGTAAGCTTACTAATAGGTGCTAGAATAGCTTGAGAACAGCTACGGTTACGTACTGCGTGGCAGCAAGGTGATACCCAGCACCATAAGGGCTGCTGCGGAGTGGATTGAAAAGATTCCTCAAACAATTAAGGAGATGCTGTAGCTTGAAGCGAAGAGTCAGGACCCCAAGTACATAATGCTGTTTGGACATTGCAACGTAGCGCAAATACTATCTACGCGAGCATTCCTCTTGGAGGACGTCGACTGCCGCCATGTGGAGTATGACAAATGTCTTCAGGTCACCTTTTCCAAGCATCGTAGAGACAGGGTGTTGAAGACGATTTAGCACACAGAAGAGAAGTGCAAAAATGATGAACGAGTGGAGGTGGATAACCTGTCTCCAACTCATCAGTCAAATGGTCTACCCGAGAGCATTCAATCAACTACGTAAGGTAGGGATGAAGAAGGGAGCAGGAGTGGAACTGCAATTGAAATGTGCAAAGACTAGGAGCTCGAATTGGATTAACTGACAATAGAGATAGAGAATAAAAACCCCATTTAGCAAGAGTTGGCACTACCCCCTGAGCAGCATTAACATTGAAGGCCCTAATTGACTCTCACTACAACCATGATAATGAGTGGATTGACCAATCTGCATGATGTTGAATGATACTGTGCATTAATTCCATAAGTATCTTGGAACTTAAAGTTGCTGAATGTACTTACCTTATCCATAGCATGGTTGAGAAGCTTCCATGCATATGCCTAACTAACTTTATTAATAACCCTTGCATCATAATCTCTCTCTCCTAATATGCAGCTATTGTTGCAACTGTCTCTTCATCTTATTGGTGGGGGGCCCTAATTCGCTACTTCATATTCTTCTTACTGTGCTTACTCATTCACGAATGCAAGTTATTTAGAAAGCTTAATACACTTATAAGAAATTAAACGACCCCAAATCAAACTTAAATTGACAGTATCCCTATCAATAACACTCAAACATGCGACTGGTGTCTATTCACTCAGGGCTATTGCACTTTGGTTGTGATAATACCATCAAATGTTGAACTGGGCCTTGTTGAGGCTCTACGACTGCAGAGGGTGGCTCTCCTGCTATGGTACTGGTTGCCTGGTTTCACTCATTGTGTTGATTTGCGCAGGCAAGATCCTACGCTACGGCATCTGCTTTGCCTCCATCTTGAGTCTCTTCACCTACAACATGTAATTGTGCTTGTCTTGACGCAACAGGCGCTCCTCATCCTTGATCTCCTCCAGCTCATGCTGAGTGCGTCTGCGCTTGGACGTCTGCTTCAAGGTGGACACGGCGCGTCCATTGCCCTCTGGAAGAATGTCAATTATGAGTAGAGAGACTTACAGGGAATGTTGATACACCTCACGAGGGCATCCGCGAACTCGGGCCGCATGTTGACATTGAGCTACCTCTGCTCAATCTGCCGAGCGTTCCTTTTTTAGAGGGCGTTATCGATACGCTCCTTAAGCTGGTCTGGAATGACCGTGTTCAGTATGTCGCCAAGCCACTGCCTGTCAAGCTTCCTCCAGTCGCGGGGGTCTGGAAGGAACTCGAGCACATCCTAATGCTGAGTCGCCATTTCAAGCAAGTTTCGCACTGTGAGATCTTCAAGGAATGGGACTGCTGACACCTTGACCTGGTCGCGTCGGATATACTATACCAAAGGGGTATGAATTGTACCATGAAATCGGAACTTACGTTCTTGTCGCCCTTGATGATGGAGCTCAGGAAGTATGAGTTCGTCTGCTTCAGGCTTGGGAGATGCGCCACCCCATCCTATGTGAGGAAGAGATACATGTCGCGCTTGCTGGTGAGCTTGGTCTGCACGTCTAAGTAATTAAGTTGCTGCTGCTACATAGCTTTTGGTTTATTAATGATTGGAATTCTCTCAGAATCATGAGTATAAGGCCGCTAGACTCAGGATTCCTCTGTATTAATACCAGTAAGAATTGTTGATATTAGTATAATTACTTGGTTACAGATGAGAGTCCGCTAAGAGCAAAGCTAATAGATACTGTAGAAAGAGAACGTGTCTTAAGTGATTAACGATCTGAGCGTAAGTGACAATCTGTAGATCCAACCTCATACTGCCTTTGCAGCTCACAAAGCAAAGAAGAAAAAGTAGAAGAAAGCATAGGATGATGCATTAGAAGAGGCCCATGTTGAAGAGTCTCCACCACATTGAGTTGTCAATAAACCACCTAAGGATGGCGACTTCATCTCCACAAACCTGATTTACGGGAATACTATAAGATGAGACATATGTATTGATTGACACTCATAACCAGTAGTAGTTGACCCAGCTGAACGCCTCGTATGCCCATGAATGTGAGATGGATCGTGATGAGAAGCTCATCAATACTTATGACCCAAGGGCTCATGCAAAGACGCTCACATTGTCAGAACATGCAATTCATAGTGCGCTCTCCGCAAACCAGATACATGCGTTGGCTAAGAAGGCTATGTTATGGGCCTTCCCCGACATGGAACTGCCTACTTTAAGTGACTGTATTGGTATCAGACATGATCACCACATGTAAGAGTTGTGGGTGTCGTAAAAGAGGGACTCATTTGACAAGTATGATGCCATCGATGCGCCTAATGTATTCGATGTATAGGCGCCGACATTGAAGCGCCGTGATGAAAAGGAGAGGCACCATCATTAGCTGTAAGAGCAGTCATATCAGTGCACGCATCGCTTGGCCCTGTTTATGAACAGTTAAGGTGTGATGCCATACCAGATTTCTCGCAACTTGGTTATCAGCAAGTCCAATGTCGAACATCTGCTAGGTGACCCTGCCGGGTACAAGGACTCGAGCAGCTTGGTAAAAGAAAGGCCGACTTCCATTTGCCATTCCATCGGAAATTCAGGCCTTCCTTAAGAGAACAATTGCGGACTAGAAGAGCGTGGTGACCATCAGGAGCCTGCAGGGCCAACTGCTCAGATGCAAAGGATATGTCATCTCGCGTCATTGTCTTCGCACATTTCTTAAGCGGGATCTCCATCTCACGTATCACAAGGTGCATCCATTGACAGCCAACCACAACAAGATGAGGGCGAAACTGCAGAGGCAGCTTGCAGCGGGTGCTTTTATTGAGGCCTTGTGTGAGGGCAAAGAGATCATCAATGTCGACGAAGCCATCATACAGTGCACTGACTCGCGCCACTACTCCTGGGCACCACCCCATGCACACACAATGCAGTCTACCAGCAAACGTATGAGTCGAGTGACAGTAACTGCTGCTGCTACAAGCACTGGCTGTATGCTATTTCAGGTCTCTTATGGCTATACGACATCCCGCACCTTCGTGCACTTTCTCACGAAATTGCTCAGGCATCTCAATGAATGTGACCCGGGCTGGCGACAAAAGTCAATTCTCCTTATCGATAATGCGCCCTATCATCGAGCAGCATATACCACCACGATGCTCACAGGCTTCAATGCCCCATACCTGTTCCTGGGACCCTATTAGTTTGCGATGGCTCCTGACGAGAAGGTTTTTCGCCATATCAAGAGCGTCGACCTCAATCCATGCCAGCTGCCTGTCTCCACCAAGTAAGGCTCTTTGATTTAATCTGTAGGAAGTAGGTGAGCGCGTATATCAGTAACCTGGCCCTTTAAATCTCGAGGATGGACATGAGGTGGTTGGAATAGGAATACCGGAAGACCCTGGTGGCAGCCCTTGACCACTTGAGCATGAGGGATGTGTGAATGTTGTTCTCAGTTACCTCAATATTATAATGATCGAATGGGATTTCCAGAATGCCTTTCACCAAAACTTTACATTAGAATATCTCTTGAACCAGAACGAATTTCTTGGTCGGACATTGACCCCCCGTGCTCCAGAAGACGACGAATCGAGTGGTGCCACTTGCTTGCCGCGCCGACCACCGCTACCCCCTACTTTGATGGAAAAAGTATTATTTTAAAATAGATATCTCATGCTTTAATGGTAAGTCCAATTAATGATACCTAAATTAAATTAAAATCAAAGCCCTTTCTCATTAACGGCTTTATTATTTGATTATTACTATATTAAATTTGAATTTAAAAGAAAAAACATGGCACCAAGAAAGCAACCTAAGAAGCAGAAGAAATAAAGAAAGCATGTACTCACTCTGAAGAAGTACAAGAAGAAGGAGTCCTACTAACTAGCAGCTATTCACGGCGCCAAGCTTGAGAATGGAAGACTCATGGTGTTGGTGAGCTGGTAGGGCTTCCCTGATGCTGATCGGGATTGGATTTCCAGGAAGGACTGCATAGGCACTGAAGCAATTGACATGGTTGAGGCCTATCTCAAAGAGCACAAACCCCAGCTGTTGGATAACGTCTAATGGAACAAGTTATACAAGAGCAGATCCAAGGACCCAGAACAGGTACACGTGCAGGATGACACAATGGAGATTATTGGTCTCACTCAGTGTTACACAGGATGCTAAACCACACCAGTCAAGACCCCATCTATTCCTGCATTATCCCCTGAGCAAGTACGATCACTTCATGACACCTTGTACACACTGGCAAGCCAGGCAGGAATGCAGAAAGCTACAATACTCTAAGCAATATCATCAGAGGAAGTGAGCGACGATCCTCTCGCTGAGCTTTATGACTATGAAACAACCATTCGCGATTTGGAGAACTGGAAGAAGCATGCTAAGATCACGGGTCAAGACAAGAAGGAGGACATCGACTATGCTGCAATGAAGGCCGAGACCAGGGAGCAGTTCACAAACAGCAAATTGGACGAAGTGCTCACAACTTTCAAGCAGATGAAGTTGTACGACGATGATGTCAATCAGTTATCCATGCATGATGTCTTCAAGGACCCACTCTGGCACCCCGGATACCGCGATCAATCCTTGAACGTTTGTCTTGTGCACGCAGTCAATTAGGCTGGAGGTCCCCTCTTCGATGTCGCCTCCAAGTTCACGTAGTTGTACCTCTCAAGGACCCACATGGCAAAGCTCCGCGAACCTGAAATGCTCTGGAAGCATGGGTACTCACTCAGAACCTGAAGCATGTGATCTTCGACCCCAATACGAACTGCTGGATGAGCCCCCACATGTTGTATTTGCTGAGTGGCGAAGGACTTCGAGTGATCCAATCTTGCAAAAAAGGCGGCCTCTACGCCTTCCTCGAAACTGTGAAGTCCCATACACGATTCTCTTCCAGATGATGGTCGAAGTTCTACATGACATAGATGGCGAGGAGGACGTCAAACAGGAGCTACACGCAGGTGTGATTGCAAAGGTGGATGGTGTATGGCAGATACTCGACAGCGCAGAGAAGTGGCCTCTAAGGATTGAGCAGGATAACAGGCTCGCAAACAGATGGCTAAGGGCGTCAAGTACCTGGGCTTGAGCATATTGGAAAAAGATAACCCTCCCAAGTCAAAGAGGAAGGCTTTCAAGAGGGAGTGGGAGATGATACTCGCAGGCGACACTATCTACTCGAAGGAGCGCAAGCAGAAAGCGCTAAAGAGCAAAAAGTAGATGACTAAAAAGCACGATCGCAAGCATCTTCAACGTGCAGGCAGCAAGTAGTATCGCAACTCCTCAAGTAATCCTAATGAAACAAAATCAAGGGCATCACTAGAAGAATAGATACTGGGAAAAAGAAGTGACTGTCACAGAGAGAGTGAAGTCAGGGCAGTGAAAAACATGATGGTG
>ARYC01019860.1:0-49531 GCA_000711775.1 Oxytricha trifallax
GGCTACTTTAAGTGACTGTATAGGTATCAGACATGATGACCACATGTAAGAGTTGTGGGAGTCGTAAAAGAGGGACTCGTTCGACAAGTATGAATCCATCGATGCGCCTAATGTATCCGATGTATAGGCTCCGACATTGAAGCGCCGTAATGAAAATGAGAGGCACCATCATTAGCTGTAAGAGCAGTCATATCAGTGCACACATCGCTTGGCCCTGTTTATGAACAGTTAAGGTGTGATGCCATACCAGATTTCTCGCAACTTGGTTGTCAGCAAGTCCAATGTCGAACATCTGCTAGGTGACCCTGCCGAGTACAAGGACTCGAGCAGCTTGGTAAAGAAAGGCCGACGTCCATTTGCCATTCCTTCGGAAATTCAGGCCTTCCTTAAGTTAACAATTGCGGACTAGAAGAGCGTGGTGACCATCAGGAGCCTGCAAGGCGAACTGCTCAGATGCAAAGGATATGTCATCTCGCGTCATTGTCTTCGCACATTTCTTAAGCGGGATCTCCATCTCACGTATCACAAGGTGCATCCATTGACGGCCAACCACAACAAGATGAGGGCGAAACTGCAGAGGCAGCTTGCAGCGGGTGCTTTTATTGAGGCCTTGTGTGAGGGCAAAGAGATCATCAATGTCGACGAAGCCATCATACAGTGCACTGACTCGCGCCACTACTCCTGGGCACCACCCCATGCACACACAATGCAGTCTACCAGCAAACGTATGAGTCGAGTGACAGTAACTGCTGCTGCTACAAGCACTGGCTGTATGCTATTTCAGGTCTCTTATGGCTATACGACATCCCGCACCTTCGTGCACTTTCTCACGAAATTGCTCAGGCATCTCAATGAATGTGACCCGGGCTGGCGACAAAAGTCAATTCTCCTAATCGATAATGCGCCCTATCATCGAGCAGCATATACCACCACGATGCTCACAGGCTTCAATGCCCCATACCTGTTCCTGGGACCCTATTAGTTTGCGATGGCTCCTGACGAGAAGGTTTTTCGCCATATCAAGAGCGTCGACCTCAATCCATGCCAGCTGCCTGTCTCCACCAAGTAAGGCTCTTTGATTTAATCTGTAGGAAGTAGGTGAGCGCGTATATCAGTAACCTGGCCCTTTAAATCTCGAGGATGGACATGAGGTGGTTGGAATAGGAATACCGGAAGACCCTGGTGGCAGCCCTTGACCACTTGAGCATGAGGGATGTGTGAATGTTGTTCTCAGTTACCTCAATATTATAATGATCGAATGGGATTTCCAGAATGCCTTTCACCAAAACTTTACATTAGAATATCTCTTGAACCAGAACGAATTTCTTGGTCGGACATTGACCCCCCGTGCTCCAGAAGACGACGAATCGAGTGGTGCCACTTGCTTGCCGCGCCGACCACCGCTACCCCCTACTTTGATGGAAAAAGTATTATTTTAAAATAGATATCTCATGCTTTAATGGTAAGTCCAATTAATGATACCTAAATTAAATTAAAATCAAAGCCCTTGCTCATTAACGGCTTTATTATTTGATTATTACTATATTAAATTTGAATTTAAAAGAAAAAACATGGCACCAAGAAAGCAACCTAAGAAGCAGAAGAAACAAAGAAAGCATGTACTCACTCTGAAGAAGTACAAGAAGAAGGAGTCATACTAACTAGCAGCTATTCACGACGCCAAGCTTGAGAATGGAAGACTCATGGTGTTGGTGAGCTGGTAGGGCTTCCCTGATGCTGATCGGGATTGGATTTCCAGGAAGGACTGCATAGGCACTGAAGCAATTGACATGGTTGAGGCATATCTCAAAGAGCACAAACCCCAGCTGCTGGATAACGTCTAATGGAACAAGCTATACAAGAGCAGATCCAAGGACCCAGAACAGGTACACGAGCAGGATGACACAATGGAGATTATCGATCTCACTCAGTGTTACACAGGATGCTAAGCCACACCAGTCAAGACCCCATCTATTCCTGCATTATCCCCTGAGCAAGTACGATCACTTCTTGACACCTTGTACACACTGGCAAGCCAGGCAGGAATGCAGAAAGCTACAATACTCTAAGCAATATCATCAGAGGAAGAGAGCGACGATCCTCTCGCTGAGCTTTATGACTATGAAACAACCATTCGCGATTTGGAGAACTGGAAGAAGCATGCTAAGATCACGGGTCAAGACAAGAAGGAGGACATCGACTATGCTGCAATGAAGGCCGAGACCAGGGAGCAGTTCACAAACAGCAAATTGGACGAAGTGCTCACAACTTTCAAGCAGATGAAGTTGTACGACGATGATGTCAATCAGTTATCCATGCATGATGTCTTCAAGGACCCACTCTGGCACCCCGGATACCGCGACCAATCCTTGAACGTTTGTCTTGTGCACGCAGTCAATATGATGGTGGGAGGTCCCCTCTTCGATGTCGCCTCCAAGTTCACGCAGTTGTACCTCTCAAGGACCCACATGGCAAAGCTCCGCGAACCTGAAATGCTCTGGGAGCATGGGTACTCACTCAAGAACCTGAAGCATGTGATCTTCGACCCCAATACGAACTGCTGGATGAGCCCCCACATGTTGTATTTGCTGAGTGGCGAAGGACTTCGAGTGATCCAATCTTGCAAAAAAGGCGGCCTCTACGCCTTCCTCGAAAATGTGAAGTCCCATACACGATTCTTCTTCCAGATGATGGTCGAAGTTCTACATGACATAGATGGCGAGGAGGACGTCAAACAGGAGCTACACGCAGGTGTGATTGCAAAGGTGGATGGTGTATGGCAGATACTCGACAGCGCAGAGAAGTGGCCTCTAAGGATTGAGCAGGATAACAGGCTCGCTAACAGATGGCTAAGGGGCGTCAAGTACCTGGGCTTGAGCATATTGGAAAAAGATAACCCTCCCAAGTCAAAGAGGTAGGCTTTCAAGAGGGAGTGGGAGATGATACTCGCAGGCGACACTATCTACTCGAAGGAGCGCAAGCAGAAAGCGCTAAAGAGCAAAAAGTAGATGACTAAAAAGCACGATCGCAAGCATCTTCAACGTGCAGGCAGCAAGTAGTATCGCAACTCCTCAAGTGAACCTAATGAAACAAAATCAAGGGCATCACTAGAAGAATAGATACTGGGAAAAAGAAGTGACTGTCACAGAGAGAGTGAAGTCAGGGCAGTGAAAAACATGATGGGTGAACGACTTCGCGATGGGAAGGAAAAGAAGAAGAAGGGTGCTGACATGACCGTCTTCACTGCAGAGGAGACTAAGATCCAGCAGGACCTCATCAAGATCAGGGAGAAGTTAGAATAGATCATCTTCTACCGCCTACACTTCGCTTCCTACGATGAGCTGCCACGATTCAAGGAGTTGATGAAGAAGTCGGGAGCACCTGTTGAGCACGAGGATGAGGCTCACCTGGCTTGGCATTGGCAGGTGGTAACAAGCCAGCGGGCCGACCTCCTACATTTCAAGAAGGATATCGAACTGTCTTGGAAGAAGAATGACTCCAAAGGATACAAGAAGGCCACACCCCAGTCGAAGACCCTGGAGCTCCAGGAAATGATCAGGGACGTCATCGAAGCCTCGGAGGATGAAGTGATCTCCTTCATCAAGAAGACCTACCAGAGGTGCCCCCTCATGCCCCGCAGTCTTCTCACCCTACTGATTCAGGAATCGTCAAGCGCAGAGATTGGGAAACTCGCAGGCTGGCACTCGAAGGTCATCGAGCCCAAGGCACAGGAGTCAGAGATCAGAACTACTCCGATGAGCATGAAAAGGCTGTGGAAGCCATTATTAAGGAGATTGAGAAGTTAGTAGAGCAGTGATTTAGTTTTAGTAGTTGGTCATAATTAATTAACAAGTTGGTTTTGTATTTCATTTTCTTTTTCACTAATTTCAACATACTTTTATATAATAGAGTTATACAAATATTTTTGAGTATAATAAATATAAGGGAATTGTAATACTTAAATTGTAAAATTTTTGTGTGATGAATATACGTTTTAACACTCATTTACTGATAAAGAACAAACAGAATAAAATGATACTAGATATTAACAAACTCCAACAGCACCCTACAATATGAGATACAATAAATAATGATGCCCCAAGTAAGGTCAATAATGATTTGCAAATTTACTACTCTTGTAATAGAAAGTTTGTAAAGGTAAATGAAACAGAAGAATGAAACTCTTGCTCTAAAGAATAGCGTTAAGAGCTTCAATTGATACATCAAACAAATGCTGAGTAATGTAACATTCCAATGAAATCAACACTAACGATGTTACTCTCTTGTTTGTTCAGAAGAACATAATAAAATTATCAAAAAGAGTCTAAAAACATTTAAACAATTAAAATAATATAAAAAGAAGAAAAAAATTTTGTGTCTAAATTTACAATATACTCAACATTTGTCATCAGTTAGGGCAGAAAAACTGTGAGCAATGGTGTAAATAACAATCACCTTAAGAGCAACAACTCATTAAATGAAATTGGTGGCTACGTAGGTTATCTAAACTTATATAAGAGAATAGATAATTATCAGTGAAAGCCAAGAAGAAATTGAAATAATCTTGGCAAAAAATAAGACAACTGGAAATTATTTGTATTATTAGCCAGTTAGAAGATTGTTTAGAGAAAGTTGAGATAAAGGAAACAGAGTTTGACAGAAAAATATTGCAATAAACTTTTTAGATATAAGTCTTAGAATTTATCTCAAATCATTTACTGCGATTCTATATCGCATTCTTGACAAGCTTGAGTTTCAAAATTTTAAACATTTTTTAATACTTATTAAATGTTTTAAACTGTAAATATAAATTTATAGTATAATTACTCCAGATATGAAAAATATGATTAGGATTTAATTTCATCTTAATTGTGTTGATGAGGACTATGACGACGAAGATGATGAAGAAGTAAAAAAATTGAAGAAAAACTAAAAATCAGAGGTTCATCATGGCACTGATTTTGAAACATGCTAGGCCTTACTTAACGCTAACTGCGCACCATTAGTCACAAGACAAAGGTAAGGGCTAGTTGCTGTCCTCTTGCAAGTCTTGAAGATTGAAGAAAAAAAGGGTTATATATACCTATTTAAAAATACTATACATAATATTAAAATTAATACCCTATAATTAATACGCAATTAAGATAACATTATATTGAGTAAAGAATGTATTTATGATTAAGATATCAAATAAATCTTGATTAATTTTTTATTTCTCATGAAATCTAAAAATGATTATATTTTAAATGTAAATTAATTTATTAATCTTAATTTTAAGTTAGTTTAGTCACTTATCTATTATTTTCAAATAATTTTAATGGATTATCAAAATTTACTGACCTTGATGTAAATTATTAACATTAAATCTTCCAATATCATCAAGATAATTTATACGATATTAGCCTTATAAATTTTATATATTTAAACCTTTTTTATAGAAATTGAGATTCCAGTAATATTAAAATTGATTATGCACAATTATACTACATTATTAAATTATGCAATAATCAAAACCTCTTAAATAAAAACAGGATTAAAAATATAGATGGTATTTATTATATTTTAAGATTTAATTACGTTTACTTTTCAAATAAGTTATAATCCCTCTTTTATTGACTTTTATTAAAAAACCTTATCAATTTTGGATGATTAGTAGTAACGAGTAGTTTTCTAATTAGTATAATTTGAATTTACAAAATTATTCTTTTTTATAATATTGAGCCAATTGCTTCAATTTAATCAATCATAAAATTTAAATATTATAAATATATGTTTTCTTTTAATATACTTTGACCTGTTTAAATAGATAGCATGTATGAGAATAAAATCTTAAATCCAAGTTTATAATGAAGTATTAATTCTAAAGGGAAATTATTTCTCTCTCAAGCCATAAATATAAGATTATAATTGATAAAAATATTTGCATTAAGCAATTATTATTGCTGTGGAAAATCAATTTTTTTAAATGTAATTTGGTAAACTGGATTGGATATCTTCTTCGTGGTTCTCAGAAATTAAAACCCAATCAACAATCTGACTGGAACTCTGAACATCAAGCCAGTAATCTAGTGGAAAAGGATTGCTTAAACCATGCTTCTTATTAATTATTTAAAACCTCTTTAATTTTTTAGCTTCTGATATTTGATCTTAGTTTCTGTTTATGCAAAATATAATAGTTTCAAAAATTTAGAAAATTTATTGAGCATAAATATATTTATTAAGAGTTTGCTTAAAATTTGAAATTAAGGGAACTTATTTGTTAAAAATACTGTATATAATCTTAAAAAATAGGTATAAAGGATAAATATTATATTTATTTAAAAAAATTAAATCAATCAACACCAAAGTCTTTCAGAGACTCTATAAAAAAAATATATTATTATTATATAAAATTATTTAATGTAATACATAAATTCATTATTTCTAAAATAAATAATGTAAGCATAAATTTTTATTGCAAGTATGTTGGTACTTTTTTGAGTTAATCAGAAATAAACTTAACAATTTTTTTAAAATTCGTCTGAAGAGCTCTCATTGAAATTAAGATTAACCGCAAAGACAGCAAGCGATTCTTGTTTCCTCCCTTGTTCCGAAATAGTTATGCAAGAGAATTGCGAGAAGAAAATAATTATCATATCCCAATCGCCTTGACTGACGGCATCTAGGCCTCTTAGCCATAAATGGACGTAAATGGGAGTGAACTCATCTTGATTTAGCTGGCCGATCATTGATGAGTATTTGAAATTATTCATGAAGATCTAAGGTCCAGGTTGGCTAGAACTTTTAAATTGCAAGGTTTATGGTAGTGATGGAATATACCATGCGAATGTAGATTGCTTATGCCAAACAGTATCTGCAAAGAGCATTATTGAAAATATAAGTGTTCAACTTAACTCCTTAAAATATTAGTAAGATTACAGTCATAGTCCTCAAAGTGACAGAGGCATAATGCGTGCTTGGTTGCAAAGTCACTTAAACTAGTCAACACCAGGAATCTGCAGCTTGTTATACAAAAACTTAAATTAAAAGACTTACCTTACCCCAAGGCCTGTTTCAAAATTGTTAATAAAATCTTCGTCCTTGTATTGAACTAATACTGTATGAGGGCTAAAGAGTTAAGTGGGCGCGTGTTATAACAGTCAAAGCTCATAAAATTCTCTGGGCATGGCCTTATTCTAAAATACTATGGTATTGGGAAGCTCATTTTTCACAAGCAAAATTTAATGTTATCCTTTGCTAAGGTTTATGTCACTGCTTATTTAGTCTATAGGAGTATATTTATTTGAATGAAGCTTGAGCTTGTTTGCGGATGAATTAACTATGTTGTGCTCCTATTTGTCCAACAACTCTATAGATTCGAGTATGTCATCGATCTATTTGAGCTCCCGATCTACCCATAAATTTAAATTATTAAAACTTGATAGTCTTAATATGGCAGAATTAGAGAAATTTTGAATATTTAAGTAGTAGTATTTAATAATTAACAATTAAGAATTCTAATAATTATTTAAAAATATTATTTAATTTGACGAGCTAAGCCGAAATTGATTTTTTTGATTTAGCTCGTATAAATAAATTAGTTTTACTTTTTATTTATATTTACTTTCATTTTATTTTACCTAATTATATTTTTTAAGAGTAATAGCCAATAATCATAGTATAATTATACATTTAATAATTTTAATTGGTGACTTTTATTGATAAGATTTATTATAAGTTTTGATCTTAAAAATGATTTTACTTTTAATTAAAACCATATTTCACTATTGATTACAACTATTTATCCCCTATGACTATTGTAATAAGCATAACTATTTTTAATATTATATGAATAATATAAGTTAAATATCACTTATTTTGATTATTTAATCATTCTTTGGAAAATCTAAGTAATTTCTCTAAATAGTTAAACTCTTACAAGTCTTGGATCTTATGAATACTCAATTGTGCGCTAATCGTCTTTTGGTTTTAATTTTTTCGTTTTCAGCATTCCAAATTTTAAACTGTTACTAACCATTAATTTTTAAATGCTTGAACTTGCTCTTCTCCCTAAGATAAACTTGGGAGTGCCTTTTAAGTTAAGGCAAAGTCTAAGCTTACTCACAGAGGCTGCATGTTATGATTTATTTTGGTTTACTTTAAGTAATTTGTGCTTTTCACTTTTTTCACTTGCCCAGCCATAACATGAGAGAATCATAGAGCGAAGAGTTTTAGGATTTAGAAACAACCTTCCGAATAAATTTGTGATAATAAGAATCAACGTTGATTTTGTTAAAAGTTAATTAATTTTATGTATTACAAATCATAAAATTTATGTTTATATATTATTGTTACAAATACATAAATTAATTCAGTTAATAAAATACTTATATATACACTTAATAAATGAATAAAACTAAGCGCATAAATCATTAATAAGCAAAAATGATAAAAATAAAATGTATAACTCACACCTAAATATCAAAACCATAATTTAAAAATGTGTATGCGAAGATAATATCTGCTCACTTAAATAAAAAAAAACATAAAGCTATTTGAGCAATATGACTTTAAAGTGGCATAACTTTATGTCTCTATAAAAAACTTAAATACATTAAAACTATTTTCTTTGAGAAATAAGGGTTCAAGCCAAATCAAATCATAATTCCCAGCAAATTCAATTTGCTATTAGTAATATAACCTTATATCCCTTCTTCTATTGAGTTGGTGTAAGATAACAAAATTATTAATTGAAATTGATTTTAGGTTTCCTTAGAAACATACTGCTAAATGCAGATAAATACATAAATGAGAGAAGTTGGGCAGCCCAACAATAGCACGCTAGTGAATTCAAGTCAATTCGAGGCAAAAATCAATACAAAAAGTGACTGGTTTAACTACTTAAAATTTTTAAGCAATAATACTTTTTATGAAAACACAAAAAGTGGTTATCACTTGCCTCCATTCAAGAAGACAAGTATGAACTTTAACAAGGACATGCTAAGTTCAAAGAAGTAACTTATGAGGAGCCGATATAATTTATGACAACATACTCCGCTTCCCTGAGCTATCTTTTAAAATTTTTACCAAAAGCACAAAGGCGACGAAATTTAGAGAAATATTTGAACAAATAAGAAGATTCGTAAGATCTAACTGACCATGATTTTTTTGGCATTTTAGGCACTCTAAAAAACGACTACCTAACTACGATCGTAAGACAACAGCAAGAAATAAGAATGCTGACCTAGGACGAGGAGTTCACTTGAGAATATTGATATCAATCAAGTTTTGCTAAGAGACACATTCTCTTTTCCTGACTTCTCAAGTAAGTTTATGTCACTTTATGAAAATTTATATTACTGTTATTAATATTTATGAGCAGAAAAGAAAGGGAGGTCACTTGCTTTATTGAAGCATAAATCTCTAGGCAGGAAAAACACCTGAAAGAGGAAGAAATATTATATATCAAGCGAATACGATGAATTCGTATATAATGAAGTCCCCACCATCAATGAGATTTCATTAGTGACTCTTAAAAATCTTTTTTAAAAAATAAGTTTAAAATTAATTTAATTTTTGTTTATATATCATAAGTCATTAGGTCACTTTTTAATCTTCCAAATACGTGACACCTTCAACTTTTTCACAGTACTTAACATTAATCTCACGAATTGAATTTTCTATAAAGTAATGTGCTTAGTTGCTTAATCTAAAATCTATCTTCGCCAACCTAGATCTGTACCTCTATTATACTCCATCAAAAATTTGATCAATGCAGTTATTTGCAGGGCAATAAGGCAAGTTGAACATAATTGTCCGACTTTTTCTCGTCGTTAAAATCCTTTATATTTCTTGATGCGCACGAAGATTGTCGAGACATATTACAATAATTTAATCCATACCAACTGCTTCAAGGGCATTAACTATATCATCCGTTTTATTGACCCTCCCAAATGTAAAATTTTGAGGCCAAACTATCCGCTGATCATCAGTTTTGCAACTTGTGTTTTTATTTAGTGCTCTATTTAAAAAGCTTATAATTTTCATATTCGCAACCCGAGGTGCGCAATTAAAACGAGTATGGCTTAAAATGATTTTGTCAATATAAACAATCCTGCCCCGACTCGTAAGCTGAAATAATTTGTGGGTAATTCAACCGCAGAACTTGTAGATCTTTCTCAGAGTCTATTCAGGTATGTAATATTGCAATCAAAACCCCAAAGCCATTTCAGTAGTTTGATTGATTTTATTATCGATAAAGTAGACTCTATTAACGCATACTTTCTAAGGGTTTACGTAGGGGGTTAATGTTTAAATATTTTTAATTTAAGTGAGTATAACAAGCGAGGTTTTAAAATGTTTCATTCAATTATAAGTTTAGAGTTACGCGACATTTCTCTGAATTTTATCTTTTAAAGTTGATGTTTGATTGTTTCTATTGTTTCTAAATTCTCTTAGCTTGGCTTTATAATAGTTAAATATGAAAGTTCTCTGAGCCTTTATTTATTTTATTTTTATCGAGATATTGTTTGATTCTTAACTTAGAATCTCTCTCACTCTTGCTGCTAAAGTAATCGTTTCTTGGCATTTTGCTCTCTAAAATTATTACTGTAAGTGCCTCTTTTCTCCAATCTTCTCTCTCTGGGAAATATCCAGAAGTACCGTGTACATTTCCTAATACAGAGGCTTGCACTCTTTGAGCTATGTTGAAATAAAATTATAAACTCTAAGAGATTGAAAGTTCATCATGATGTTCTTTGGCTTTTAGTCTCTATGAACATAACGAAGCTTGTATAGCTCTTCAATCCCCTAAACTATTTGCTCCACGATTTTGTCAATTAATCTATGGCATCTTTTATCAGATAACAATTCTCAGTAAATCATTTCAGGGGGATGAAGTCTAAATGCAACATGATCTTTTCTAGTAGAAAAGCATCCAACTATATAATATGCCTAAACTATCTAAAATTTGACTGTTAAAGAGCCTAATGCTCATTGGCAAATTTTATTTAGAACTTATCATCTGCAAGGAAGTAATTGAACGGATATGTTTTGTAAGCATATTAGTCATTAGTGAGGACTCTCTTCTCTACTTTATCCTCAAGAGTGAGTTAGCTTTCAACGCAAGAATCTATGTCAATGATTTTTAAGATAGGAATCTTCGTTGCCTCAATTTTTACCAAGATTTTAATTATCTCATAGACAGGAAAGTTCTTTACTGCTTTCTTCATTTTAACTTACTTCTAGACTTCAACTCTAAGAGACTCCACTGGGTTTCTTGATCTTCTTTTTTATAGGAATCTATTCCCTGTAGGTTCATGAATAAAGACAAAACTTTGATTGTGCATTTTCTTTAACTGCACTTTAGGTTTCTTGTATGAGAATATAGCTTCTCACAGAACTCACAAATATACTTGTCATTCTTCTTTTATGCTTGAGATATAACTAGGCATATCGTTGTGTATACTTTTCAAATTCATCTTTTAAGTTGACTTGTAAAGGAAAACTTTATTGCATTCTTTGCATTAATAGTAAATTTTGGCTAATAATTATTTATGTTCTATGGCGGGTTGTTTAACCTCCTCCTCACTTAGCTCTTTCTCTTTGACGACTGTCCTGCTTAACTTATATTTAAATCTCAAAGCTAGACTGGTCAAAGTTGTCATAAGTATGCTCCCACTGAGTACATGAGTCTCTGGTCTCAACTTTTTGGTTGCTGGAATGATAACATTTATCGACTTTACCCAAGTAATGCCGCTCTTCTCAAAATGCTAGCGCTCAATTTAATTTGCTGATATATTTTAATATATTTTAATATAATAATGATGATAAAATCTCCTTGATAAACTATAATAGTAGAGTATATGACATTCTGGTAGATTCTTTGCTGAGAGGTAAGAAAATTAAATAACTATAAAAGACTGTAAGTTGATATATTTTATGAGAAAATTTATCATAAAGATAATTAAAATGAACCTAATAAAGTTTTAGTTTCTCTAGGAAGTCTACAAATCTTTTTTGAACTTAATTTGGTGGGAAAGTTATTAAAATTTTTTTAATTTAATATGCTCTTAATTAAATTATAACCTTCAAATTAAACTACTAATATAGTTAGAACTTAATTTGGAGGACCTCCTAAAATAATTAAATCATTATTAGGAGCAATTTAATGGAGATAAACCCTTAACCTTATAGTAGAAATTAATAAAAATTAAAAATATTTATATTTTAATTATATAGAAAAATTAACCTTTAATAATTCATTAATTATCATATTAATTTAGAAAGGTTATTATTGAATTAATTACAATTTAAATTTATGAATAGTTTTTTAATATTTTATATAAATTATTTTAGATAATGTAAATTAAAGACTCAATATTCTTAAATTTTATGACTGTCTCACTCGAAATAGCTCTATTGGGTGCAGTTTATAAACAAAATATACTATTTTAATTTAAGGTAAGTAAATGTAGATTTATTCATTATCATGTGTTAATTTTTCATACATGCTAAAAACATATTTTAAAAAAACAATAACAAACTTTAACAAGTATAACAACTCTTCCAAAATATTACATCTCAGAAGTATTTCCCCTGTTTATTCAATATAAATTGATATTTTTGATATTCAGCATAACTATAAAACAAAAGGACTTATGAAAAAATATATATTAAAACGGAATTAAAAGGAACATACCCAAAATTCCCACCCAACTCGTCACATATGAAAACTGACTTAGACAACCTAATCTACCCTCTATCCTAATTGTACAAATCATAACCAATGGTACTAATCCCGCTTAAAGCGAACCAATTCATCTATAGAAAACTATAGAATTCGGGGATGACTGTCAGACTTAGCAAAAGAGAAAGATCTTTCATGCTTAGAAATTGGTACCTACTACTTAACTTTAAAACATTTCAAGTCTACTTGAGAAACGAATCAAGCTCCCAAAAAGCAGCCACAGGGCAAATTATTAACTTCCTTACAAGCTGGAAACTTAAAAACCAGCTTTCACTTCAACTACTTCTAAAAACCATGAAGATTTCCAAGGAAGTACATAAAAGGTCACTCCAACTAAACTGCTCATTTTTAGACATTTTTGACATTTCCTACTCAATAGGAGAATATTCAGACCTATCTAGTATCCCTAGAAAGGTGGCACGTCACAGATCGGTACCTATCCTACTAACTGAAATTCTGACCAAAACACCCTACCAGAAACTGTTCAGCTTTGCAATCCATTAGTAACCCACACCCAATTGTGAATAAAGCGATAACTTCACATGGATGTTCGCATAGGCAGTAAACAAAGGCTAGATGAAAGACTAGACGAAAGTCCAAACACTTAACCCTAAACTTAATCAACAAATCTTCCAGAAATTATCATGGAAGAAGTCAAGTAACCCCCTACTCCAAAACAGTAACAAGAAGAGGAAAATAATCATATAAGTCAACTTAGTCACAATAATAACCAATAAGACCCTAAGAAATTAAATAGATGGTGCCATAAGAACTATCACTCCAATAAATCTTTTCCTTCAAAGCACAGAATACCAAATCTTCCATTGATATGACTCAGGAAGAATTAAAAATTTTCAAATTAAAATACGGTACTAACTCATTCAAACAACTTGAAAAATATATCTTCTTCCTCAAAAACCTGGAAGCAAAGGAAAACGTATTCACTAGAAAAGAAAACTAGAATGCACTCAACTCCTACAGGAGATACGTTGAGGACATAGTCAGGGAAGGTAGGTGGACACTAGCAGGCCCATATAAAAAACATAGTAGATGAAATAGAAGTCTATGAGAAAGACAACTACTAATTCAATCGCAATAAAGAAATCTATAAGGAACTCTACTCTGACTATATAAGGGTACTGACCCATGTAAGAAAATAAACAAACTAACAACAGTAATTCGAAGGAGGAGAAACGGAGTTCTCTCCAGAGAACCCACCTAACATAAACGGTATCTCTGACTGGCAGAGCTACTCAAGTCCTTATGAATGTAATAGTGATGACGAATGGGAGGACTACTGAATAAGTCCAACAAGCAAAAATCGAAGCTGAAAGAAATTCATCGTGTTGTCGACAATAGAAAAGAAACAGTCTCAGACACTAACAAAATTACATAGTTTATTTAAGTTTTAGTTTTAATTAAATTAAGACTAGTCACACGTAAAACGACTTGATCCTTAACATTAATTCTATACTCGTAGGGCCTGGAGCCCTAGATGTTAGTTATTTATTATTATTATCATTATTAATATTAAGGACTTATAATTAAATAACATTTTACGATAAATTTCTAAAACAATAGTAACTATAATTTTTAAGATTCTCATAAAAGAGCTAGAATAATTAATATTTTTAAAAAATTAAATTTAATGAAAGTATATAAACTTGCTAAAAATAATAATTTTTAATCATAGTTATTTTTTTGATTAAGAAAATACTTATATTAACACTTCATTTATGATCGATATGTTTGCTGAGATAAATTTACTAATTTAATTTTTACAAATAAATTTTTCTCAAGTTTTATTAAATTAGCATTATATACTATATTATGACTATAACAATCTTTATTAATCTTCAATTGACAGATTTATTTAAAAAGCTGAGCTTTATTAACTAATTACATAACGAAATAATTTTAATTGATAAAATTAATTTCCTTCTGAATCAGTAATAAACTATTAAAATTTAAATTTAATTCTTTTTAATGCTAAACTATATTAAAATTAACCAAGTTTAATTATTCTACAAAATGTTAACTTTAGATTAAAATTAAATAGCTTCAGTTTAATAAAATAAAATTTAAAATAATTTTCTTATAAAATAAAAAGCCAATATCAAAAACTTTCATCTTTTCACTATATTTTTAAAAGCATGCATAAAAAATTCAAATATAAGTAAATTTATCTTTTAGATGAGACTTTCAAAAATTTTTTCAATTAAAAAGAAAGATGCTAAAAATTAATTTCAATATTTTCCAATTTTGTTACATTTAAAATTATAATGATGGGCTAATAAAACCATTTTGTTTTACCTTATAAGCTCAAACTTAGTGATTTTAAGATCTATAAATATATTTCTCTAATCTAAGTTACTTTATAAATTTAAGACATGGAAACTTATTCATTTATTTTGAAGGTTTTGTTGTAATAAAAATGTTATAATATTTTTAATTTATATACAAGCCCTATAAATTTTCAATGTTGCTATGAGCAAATTTAGATTGTAAAATTTTCCATGCAATATATATTCTTAACATATATGAGTGTGGCTTAAAAAAATTTATTAAATCTTTAAAAAATGGTATGTATATATCATTTACTTTTTTAAATTCTCTTTAAAGTGTTATTCAAAACCCAAAATGACCTAATTTTATAATATAAAATTAAACTGTATAATTTAAGATAAATATATATTTATATAAGTGCCTAAATCATAGGTGACTTAAATTTAAATTTTTTAATTTAAATTATGAAAGAAGCAAAATAAAACTTATAATCATTATAAAAGGGCTCCTAAGCCCAAAAATGTATGCTTATATGTATAATAAATCTTATTAAATTTATCATTAAATTACATAATATATACTTTCATTAATCCTAGATTAATGATCAATTAGATTCTTATAATATAGATTTAAACCCTTATACATAATAAAAACTTAATTTCTTAATTTATTCTATTGATTTCATTGCTATTTGGTATGTAGGGGTTTAGTTTGATAAAATGGAATTCAATTTGTGAAACTTGGAGCAGGTTTTAAATGCTTCTCATCATATCTTTTCAAGGTTGACCTTGAGTAGATCCTCTCTATTTAGTAGCAAGATTTAATTAAACTTAGAATAGATATCTATAATTTTAAATTTCGTTAATTAATCTAGAAAGAGGAAACATGATGGAGTCTAAAATGATGCAATGAAGAGAATTTGATCTCAAGATTTAATAAGAATTTAGAAGTAAAGAGGACCTTTACATATACTTGGTAAAGCAAGGTAAGCACTTAACTTAGAGTAAACATTAATGATAATTGCATTTTTCCTGACTGCTTTGAAGGGAACTAAAATCTCATTATTAAAAGCCTCCCTAAGTGAAGAAAAAAAAGCTTTTTAAGTCAAATGAAACAATGATGATTGAAATTCCTAACTACCCTGAAATATCAGTGACATAGATATATGTATACGATGATGCTTTTTAGTGATATAGATGAGGCTCTCTACCTTCCATCAAAGCTACAACTCTCTAATAAGTTGCCAGAGAGAAACTTCTTCTTAGGTGTCCTTGGAACTCTGAAACCTGAGTACTTAAATGAAGTAATTTAAGGAGCTCACAAGAAACATTATGGCATCTCTCCTGAAGAAAAAGAGAAGCAGGAAATTAAAATCAGCGACACCTGGCTCTAGGAACTACAGAAACATCCATTCATCCATAGTAAGCTTAGTCTTCCAAATTTATATAAAAACCTTGCACTGCTATATATTTGATGACATATTAAACAGAGAGAGATAATTTCAAATAAAGCATTAATTGAGAAAGAGACTCTTCAAAGATTTTTAAAAGCCAGAAGAGATGAATATAGATGCAGGAGCTGGCGCTAAGAGAAGAAATATAGGCCCAAGCATGCCTTAAAAGAAAAGGAAGAGAAACCAAATCCCTTTATGGGTTAATTTAATATGTGAACTTATTCATTCGCTTAAATCTAAAACTTATTTATAAATACAAAATCTCCCTTCTCTTGTGCATACTTTAGCTTTGTCATCGCTTACTATCTTAGCAGCAATCTTAATAAAATCGAATGTATCTATCTTTAAATCATCCATCAGATGGTAGAGAAGCAATTTCTTATAATAACCTTTCACTACCCCCCAATATAACTCGATTCCATTGAACTAAGGGCTATAAGGTACATTAAATACAAGAGTTATGTTTAATCTTTCATATTCCTTCCTTGAGTCTTTAGTTTTATGAACTGACAAGTTATCAACGAACAGATTTATCTCCTAGTCAGCTTACTTGACTCTGAGTTATTGCAAGAACTTAATATATTATTCAGTCTTTATAGAGCGTGGGTGGATAACATAAATCTCGAGTCCACTATCTTATTCCACCAAGAATAGTATGGGTTTACACCTTAACTTTTTAATCTTAAACTTCTATATTACTATACCTATTGAACCAAAACCTTGATATGAAGGTATTAAAGGTGAATACTGCCTTATTAGCGTGTATGATCTTAATGTTATGTTCTAAAGACCTCAGCATTTTATCGAATATATATTTTAAATTAGTCTTATAAAATAGAATGTTAAAGTCAATCACTCTCTTAATGCGATTTATTGTCTTGTAAGATATTCCATTCTTTTTACATATGTTAGCTATTGATTAAGCAGAAATGTGAAGCTCAGGAAATTGGCGATGAAAGATTACAGCCCTCTAGGCTAGAGAGAGAAATGAGCCCAGTATTTAAAAGTCTTATCATTAATAAGATAATCGATATGATGCTGTTAAAATTTCAAAGATCTCTTAGGCTTAGAATTAATCTATTATCTCTGAAAATAAAATGATAATAGACAGTGAGACTTTACAGTAGGAGATTTATGAAAATAGCTTATCTATTGGCAAGTAATTTATGATAGGTTTGAGTTGATCACTATAATAACTTCAAAAATATCGCAAATTAAACAGTAAATCTATATACTCATTTAAACATATTGACCCTAAACCTCGCATATACTCAATGAAACTACTAATATTTAAACTATAAACCTCTACATAAACCCTACAAAACCCTATTAAATTGTGCCTTAATAGTCTACTTTGATCAATCAAATTACTGAATGGGTATTGGGTTTTGAATGCTGCAACCTTGAACTTGATGCTTTAGGATATAAATAATCGACGAAGTTGGGAAATTGAAATTTTTCCTACAGGAAATTTCCTATAAAACAATATCTCTCGCATCCTTAGGCTCTCGCATATTTGAGGCTCAAGTTTGTCTGGATGAATTATGTACTACATATGATGGAGTTGCAAGCTCTTCCATTTTCTACTCGTTCGTGTAACAAATCAGCTGCCCTTAAGTGCCTGCAAATAAATACTCTTCACGTGAATGACCAAAACTTTCATAGCTTTACTGATTTTTCTGTAGGAGTAGAATATTTTTGACCCTTCATCTGGATTGGCAGTATTAAATCTGAGCAAGTTATGACCTTTCTCATGAATTCCAAACGCTTTAATTATATGCTGGATTATTTTATTTATATACTTATATATTAAAATATTTATGTATTTACAAATTATTTGATTTTTATTGATTTAATCTGTAAATTCTAAAAAAAAATAAAAAAAATTTATGATGTGTAATCTATAAAATTTAAATGACTCACTACTAATATATAAAAATAAACTGCATTAAATATATTATTATCTTTTACTCAGCAATAAAATTTTAAATCCTTATATGATGGGATTAGAACATTCCCAAAAAAATCCTAAATTAGTTTTGCCTCGTAGCCAATATAAAATTCTAACTGTTCATAGTTTATTGTTGACTATCTTAACTACCTAGACTTTTGTTAACTGGCAATTCATGCAGATTGGGCTTATATGACGGATTATTGATGGTTGTTGAAGTTTAAAAAATTAATTAAAGAAAAATTTATATTCTAATTGCAAAACGATAGAAATGCATTACTTTATTTAAATTTTAACTTTATAGATGGATCTTCACTCTCACAGTTGATCCAAATCAGAATAATTTCAATTGAAGCGGTAGTATTAGAGTTTGTTAGAAATATTAAGCATCCTGATTTGTTTAAAAACTTGTAATATACCAACTACTATAAATAATTCGTTATAAATTAAACAGGCGAGAAGATTTTTGTCATCTACTCTTGTATTATTACACTTCAAATTACTAGTTATAATTACATAGAAATGAACAACTCATAATCTAGAAAAAATTCAAATAATGCTCAAAGAGAGAATTCATCTTAGCTTTATTTATCAATTAATGAACTTATATCCTGATAATTCTTTTCTTTGACTTTTTATAAATATTTGCATTAATTATGATAAAGACCATGATGATTATATTTTCCCATCAAAATAAGTGGATTTAATTAAGCCTAGACAACTCTTGAAATTATTGTTAAGTTTAAGCTAAGGCAAATTTATGCTTCATTGAGAGAAGGAAAATTATCTCAAGTGTGATTTAACAATAAATAAATCAATATTAAATATGGTTTGATTGATTTATTTCATATTAATTAAATGAAAGAAAGAGAAAAAAGATTGTGTAAAAATAATTCTTTAAAGTGCAAAATACTTCAATGATAATTTCTTTAAAAAAAGGATTAAACAATTTTACTAATACTTTTATGGTTTTCTTGAATTTTATTTTATCCAAGAATGATTTAATTGTTTGTTTTTTTTTATGATTAATCTTTATAAATTTAATTTGTAATTACAAAGAAAAAGCATTACTCCATCAACCTTTGATTATCTATTATTATATATTAAGTCAAATTTATGATATTCATATGTAATTCCAATATTAATGATTTATATAATAAGTTAAATAGACACTGATTAACTTTACACATATTAAAGCTTTACTTGGTTAAACTTAGTTTTTATAAGTTATGGAAGTTAAGAACTTTCAATTTCTAAGCATATTTGTTTATATTGGCTTTTGAGAGAATCAAATTGTTTAATATTCTACAATTCCAGGTTATCTTGGTTATCCTAAATAATTATTAAAATATTCAGTAAAATTACTCTGATACATTGAAGATTTCAAAATATTTCGCCATACTACAATATATAGAGTCTTATTTTAATTTCTCTGATGGTCTTAGAGAATACCTTTTCCACGAAACCCTCAAAATAATATATAAAAACCTTACAAAAACACAATTTCTTCAATAATTATTGTTGTTTTGGAATTAATGCTTATAATAAAAAAACATATTAGTTTTTCACTTAATTTGAATTAATTATGTTGAACTATTTCCATAGGGACGACGTATCAATGGATTAAGTCAAATTTTTAAATAAAATCAAACTATATTCATAAGTTTCAAGACATAATAATTTCTAAAATCATCTAAACTGATATACATATAATTATAATTTTCAGAAATCACTATTTTTAAAGGTAAATATAATCAAATTATTGAAATAATATTCCTATTAATTATTTATTTTATAATAATCAGCTGAAATACAGGCTTTCAAAATAATCTACTAATCTGAGATCAAATCCGTCAATCAATTAAACAGAAAATAAGTAATGCATTCGACTAGAAACAGTGTCTACAAATTTTTAAAGGCAATTAGAGCTGTTATTTATGTCTCAGCCATTATAAATTAAATTATAGACACGATATTAATGTACTTTTACAAATGACAATAATTTCAAATATAAGTAGTTAATTTAAGACAAAAATCTTTTGGAAAAATCAAATGACGGATTTAATGTCTTAATGACACAGCACATTATTCAACTAATCCCCTGATTAACGTAATAAAGAAGATATGAAATTTTTGACAAGTAAAGGATAACAAGATATTCATATAAATTCTCACTTTGTTGCATTCCTTCCTTTAATTATAATTATTGTAATGCATAATTAAAAGAATGTTTTCTTTCAAAATTGATAAAGAAATGACCGTATCTATATTGGTAGCATTAGTAATACTCATTAAGATAATATAGAGTTTGAAGGATTATGCAATCGACCATAAATCTTTGAAATTTAAGATTAAGATATTGTTTAATTAAAACTGAAAGTAATTACATAATCATAATTATAAAAATGATGGAGAGAGGACTCATCTTCTCGAGTTATTAAAGTAAGTTAAACTATTGAATTTTAATTTTTATACAAATATTCAAAGATAAAGAGTACTATTCTAAATTTTAGGTTGTTTTTTCTTTGTAATTCAAACAAAGTATGGATGAAATTTGTGATTAAGCTGTGATATTTAGATTTTATATTTAATTATGGTCAGATTTCATATTTGCTTGATTGGCATTTTGTTCTAGCATCATATTTCTATTTAATAAAAAAATTTAAGAATAAAAAAGCCTGTACTAAATGAAACTATTTTGAAAATGCAAAATGTAAAAAATAATAAAATTAAATCAATGACATTTGGAAATGAATAATCGGTATTTGTAAATTTCATCTCATTACTTTATGTCATTTTTACTTAAATTAAATATATCTTTATTTATATAATTCAAGTCAGTTATTATGTATTTCATTTAAATTAATTCCAATTTTTTTATGTTTTATAATAAATTTGGTAAACATGATAATATTAATTATTGAATTGGAATTGTTAATTTATTTGTTTATGACTATTGAAATTAAATTAAAAAAGATTCTCTTACATAACTCAACTCCAATTTCAATGTAATTAAATAACTAAAATTAATATCTTAATATAAATTAACCTAGCTTAGTCTCTCCTATTTTTACTAATTTAATAAGCCCTTTTGAGAAATGACTTGGGTAATTCAATATTGACAATTATGAAATTTAATGAACAAAATTGATTAAATTAGTGAACTAATTAATCAAATGTAGAATTCTAATAAATACCTGAGTTGAAAAGCCAGTAATTCATTAAAAATTTAAGTTACAAAAACATAACTAAAACTTTAATTTTACAGGGATGTTAACAAGATCTATTAAGAAATACATATAACCAAGAGTCATCAAAAGACCATGAAAAGATGATAAAAATTAAACTCTTGCTAATATAGAGAAGTATGAACGAGAATGTAATATTTATAACATTTTATTTTATATTTTAATGTTTTGTTGGAATTATTAATTTTGTTACTATTATTAAGTCATTTTTAATTTAAATTTATTCAAAAAAATTCATGATTAAAGTAAGCACATTTAAGACTTTTTTTCTAAAAATAAATGAAAGAACTTAACTTTGCAAATTAATAGAGCTATTCATTTAAGATTTAATATAATGAGAAAGTCTAGAAAATGAAGTAAACTTAAAGAAAAACTTACAAATTTTAATTCATAAAGGGCTAAACTAATTTAATATAGAAAGAATTTAGTTAGAACTTAAATTTAATTAAACAGCATTGCCTTTAATCTTATTTATGTTTTCTCTCAGCAATCAATTGCATTTTACAAATGAAATATTTTACAATGATTTAATATTAATGACAAGTTAATTTGTTAAAGGTGACACTTATATTAAATTTTCTGAATTTGTTAGATATATTATTCTTTAGAACTTAAAATATTTGATCAAATGAGAAATCTAATAAAACAAAGGGATACTCAAATCTTGGTATTTAAACAATTCTGATTTTAAATTAGAATTACAGAAGTTATTTATATAAGAAGACTGCTAAATTTAAGATTGGAAAAAATTTAATGCATCAACACAAATTATAGATTGAAGGCTTATAGTTAAAATAAATAAAAATAAAAAAATTAGATGAATCATAATAATAGCAGTAATAAAAATGACTTATATTCATAACTTTAAAATGTTTAAAAACAGAAACTATTAGATATAATTATATTAATTATTAAATAAATTGAGATTTAAAATTACATTCTAATAACAATATAAATAAAAGAAGAAAATAAATAAGAATTTAAATTAATTGAAGGAAATATGTAATAAAATTGCTAATTAAATATTTTAAAAACTATTTAAAAGCAAAGATATGAAAAACACCACATATTAAAAACAACTATTTTAATTGAATTTTTATTTAAATAATTCAATAATAATCAATTTATAATGAAAAATATTTAAAAAATTAAATAAAAAATTATTTTATTGGAATTAAATTAAAAATATTTCTTAATAATGAGACTTATAATAATCACTGTTGTGGTATTGTTTGGATTTAAATCGGGATGGGATATATTTATAATACTCATATATCTTGTTGCTGTAGTTCAAAAATTTAAATCGAGGATTTAAGGTGTACCCGACAAGTACTATTTTCCGCGATAGAGATGATGGGCTTTTTCTTATGGACTAACTAACTATCCATATTAAAGTAATTTGAAATCAAATTTAAGAAATTTGCAGCAATTAAAAAGTTAGATAATGAAGTGTGTATGGGAGACTTATTTGTTATGATTTTTCAAGAAAATTGTTATAAAATAGTATTTTTATATCACATTTCGCCTTTAAAAGGCTTTGCTACGTTTTTTATTTAATGAATATTGCTAGTTATAAGCTTAGGAGTACGATGTTGTAGGTTGGGACTTATTTGTAAAAGTAGATCATGACTATCTTGGGGTGTTTGAGTATCCTCGCTGGTCGTATATTGTAAGAATACATCTTATTTGAGAGATTAAATTAAATATAAATAAATTTTAATCTAAATTATTGGCAGTTAACTTTCTGGAAATCCAAATAATATAGTACTTGATCGAAAGAGAATTTTAAATCAGCTGGATTTTACTATTGGCGGTACCCCACTATCGCATCACTGGAGCATGATAACTTAACTTTAATATTTGTTAATATTTTTAGTTTAATTTAATGATCAAATCAAAGTTGAGTTATCTCACTCCAGAAATGCGATAGAAAGGTACCGCCAATAGTAAAATTCACCTGATTTTGAATTCTCGTTCGAACTAGTACCATATTGTCATGGTTTCCAGAAAGCTAACTGCCAATAATTTAGATTAATATTTTTAGTTTTTAATTTAATTTCCCAAATCAAATGTATTCCTACAATATCACAAACTCATCATCATATCTTTTTATGGGTAGTCACATTGCTAGATTAACTTTTCATTTTCCTTTTTAGATTATTATTTTTTTCATTTATTATGGTTGATATTTGTATATACATTTTATATATTTTTGTAACCCTTTATGCCATTGAATTAATGGCATTATATTATTTTTCAGAATGTGCATATTTTCTTTCAATATCATTTAACTTAATATGTTTCAATCTATGTTTGCTTCATTATCTCAATTATTCTTGCATTTTTTTTAATTTATCCTATTTCTTTTAACCTTCTCTTAAAATTTCTAATTAATATATTTGTACTATATCATAATGGTATTTGAATTAAAAAAAGTAAATTGAAGTTTTAAACTTATTTTTGCTTCCTGCTATATAAATTTATTGAGTCTAGTCGTGTATAGTTAATTGAAATTTGATTATATTTGTTCAAGTATGCATTAATTGGTACTATTAATTTAGTTTATTAATTGAGTTTAATAATTTTATGAAATGTTGTGACAAGAAATCTCTTTAATGCCAAATTGCAGAAGCTTGTGAAAAGTCTGATAATATTAAGAAAGAAATTAATTATATGAATATGATTTAGTTATTTTCTTTAAAATGGCGACAGTTAGCTTATCATTGTTATGGCATACATTAAATTATTAACTTCTTTTCCACTATTTTTTTTGAAAATGCAGGAACATCCTCAGAGCTATTTTGACTTTATATAGGCTGATTTTAAGAAAATTGATGCTCATAATCCTATTTTAGAATCAAATTGATTTAGGATATTTATCGTTTAGTAATATTTTGCAATTTTGCTTATTCAGTATAAAATTTCTATATTAATATAATTATTAATAATATTATTTTAATTTTAATTAAGATCTTTCAATATCTAGTAAAACTCTAATTAATTGCAATAACATATCTAAGCCATATCAACCTATTTCTCATAAGTTGGTTAATTTATCAACTGATTTTATTCCACATTTTTTTTAAATCAGAGATTAGGATTTAGGAATCTTCTAATTGAACCCTCAAAGGTATGAGTTCTTAATACTTATCATTTAAAGAAATATTTACTTAAAAGCTATTTAATTCTGGTGCAAATCAATTCAGTTTTTATATATATATCCTTTATTTATTATTGAAATAATGGGCAAAATTAGTGAATATATAGATGCTTATTATGTTGCTTCACCCCTTTAAAATTGTACTATATTTATAGTTATTAAAAACTGTTGATATTTTGAATCATTTTATTCAGAAATTTTTATTAAAAATATTATTTCTAGGAGACCCACCCCATTTAAATTTATTGAATATGTTCAAATCGATTGTATATATCGCAAAGTATTATATATTTTGATAATTTTCAATATTTTTATGATAGTGAGATTCCTGGAGAATTCTATTTCATGAAATCATGTGAAAGTTTTCTAAAAGTGTCTCATAAATTTATTATTATACAATAAAAATCTCTAATATTGTTTATGCTTGTAGACCAAAATATACTAAATAAGCATGCAGCTAATTAATTAAAATATTTTGATAAACTAATTAGATTTTTATGATACAATTTTACATTTTTTACTGAAAAGATTAACAATATATTATTTATATCTATATTATATATAAAAATGAGTAACTATATAGAATTATTAAATTCTTTAAATATTTGTCTAATTATATACAAGAATTAATGTTATGGGGATATTAAGAGAATATATATTTTTACAAAAACATTTAATAAAAAAGGAAGTGTTGATTTTTTTAATCAAAATAAACATATGATGCTTAAAGTTGCTGGAAAATTAATCACATCGAATCTTCACAAGATCAGTTTGAAGCCAATCCTTACGTATATCGTCTTTTCAATTGACTCGCGATCAACATTCCGCTATTGACTATAAATAGTCTTGGAGAGGGAGAGAGATTTTTAAATGTTTTCTACATCTGTAAAGTGGAGGAGATTTTTGCATTGATTAGCCAAAAATCATTGTCAATTCTCACATTATTTTGATAAATATCATTTAAATTGAAAGAAATTCAAAAATTCATTGTAATACTATAATTAAAAAGTATTTTAATCACTTTTATCTTTTGCTCATACATTTAATCGCTAATCTATACATAATTTTACACCAACTATATCATTTGATAGTCTAGTCTTCTTCACTAAGACTCTCGCTGATACTGAATATAATAAATAGGTAAAATTCATTTTGATTAGAAATATTTACAAATATTAATTCATTTAAAACTATTAATATTTTATAATTGAATTTACTAAACATATTTATCATTGATTAAAAATAATTATAAAGTAATATTTAAAAAAGTTTATAATAAGTACAATAAACTGATTTATTGGAAATTTTTCAGATCAAATTGTATTCTCAAAATCTCCTATGTTGTTATAAAATTAAATAATCAGAAATTTGTGAGTACTAAGTGAATCTCTCAGGTAAGTTAGGAAACAAAATAAAAATTGCAAAAATGATCTATGCGTGAAGTCAAATATATTCATGACTTCGCTTAAAGCTCATCTTCCTCAACACTCTTTATTTTTCAAGTGTTGATTCATTACTCTTTGAGCATTTCTCCTCTTTTTATCCACTCATCTCGAATGGCTACATCGAATTGTCTCTCTTGCTTCCAGGATCTTGGGTTCTAATTTCAATTATCTCTGGCTCCCTTTTTTCCAAAGAAATCATGCTATCTTTGAGAGATCTTATATAAATCAATCGATAAGTACCATTCTAACTCTGTCTACGCCTACATCACAGAATTCTCCCTCTTATCTAGTGCTCTCTTTCTCTTGCCTAGATCATGCTGCGTTTTTCAGAAATTTTCGTCCTATACAATAATCTGTGAATGCTGGTTTTTCATATGAGTGGTATACGAGTTTCCATAATGCTTCCCTTTTTTTCTCTCCAAGTTTCTTTCCATATTCTACTTCAAGACTGCTATACCAGACTTGCCTAAATTTTTTTATAGATATATCCTAATTCTAAGCTTAGCATTATGTAGTGTCTCTGCATATTAAGCCAGTATTTTGCAAAAATCTAAAATACTGGTTGTCCTTGCAGCTCTAGTGCTAGATGGTCTATTATTAGAATTACAATCACTCCACAATATTCTGGGTCGTTCACTTGGTTAATCTACTGATTTTATGATAATTAGCTTGCCATGTAATATAAGCCAAATATTTCACCTAATAAGGTATTTATGTACTTTTGTACTATTGCGTAGCTTCCTGCTTGTCTCCATGACTAAAATATCTCTATGCTTTGAGATTTGGGAAAAATATATTAAAAACAGGTGATTATAGGAATTATAGGAATAAATCAAGTTTATATATATGATTGATCTTATGTTAAAAAGCTTAATATAGACTTAATGTATAATTATATCACATTTAAGAAATATTATTTAAAATATCTTAGATAATTATTCTTGACTTACTCTTTAATTCATGAAACATACATAAATTATTGATCTCATTGATTAAGTTTAAATCATAAAATAATCTTTAGCTTATTAATAAATTTTAATATTAAAAATGAATATATTAATGGACTTCTCTATAAAAATCATAAACTTCTATAATTAGTTGATGCTATATGATTAAATTAAAATTATTAACAAACAAACCTTTTATTTAAAATTATAAACAATTAGTTATATTAAAATATATATGTGAATAAATCAACTTAAACTTAACTAAAATTAGGAAAATCTATCTCAAAAATTATCTAACATTTTTTCACTAATAATTAGTTAATAGTACAATTGCATTTTAATTATATTAAAAGGCATTAACAAAATTTAAATAGACTAAATGATTAAAATAATAAGAAAATGTAATGCAATTAAGAAATTTTGGGCAACTATTCTAGATTACCTTACATTAATGAAAATTATAAAATTTTAGTTAATTATGGAATAATTAATTAATAATATATTATCTATCACTATGATTAAGTTAATTAATTCTAATAATTGCCTTTTTAAAAATTGCTTCCCTCATTTCTATCCAATTCTGGCCGTTTATAATTTAGATCTAGCAGAAAACTAGCACAAAAACTGCTTAGATGAGTTCTTGTTGTCTAAGAAAACTTCAATACTCTAGTTTCCAGTTAATTTTCCCAATGCCTTTCTCAGGTTGTGATATGTCTTTTTCATCTAGGACAGTTGAAAGTAGGATAAGTTATGATAATTTTTACACATTAAACTGTACTTTATCGATCATTTTCAAGCAAGTACGATCGCTTCCTCTTGAATGTGCCTTCCTAGGATTGGAATTATATGTTGCGAGTAACCATTCATTTTTCTCTGAGTTGTTTCTAATAATCTGTCCAAAGATTTTCCTCTCTCCCCCTCTTTTCTTAACTCCTGCTCTGTCATTATACCTTTTACCAACTTTTTCTCTATCTTCGACCTTGTACTTGGGAACCACACACTGGTAGCCAATCTTGTTGTTTGTGGGATTCCCCCTTTCTTTGCCTGAATTTTCTCATCAAACCCATAACATACCACCTCTGGCAAGCCAATTAAGTGCTTCTAAGGCATTTAAATTCTGAATACATCCTGATTCATCACCATTTTTGTTGAACTCAACCATTTGCTTTTGTGCCTCTCTTTTTTTCTTGCCGTGATTAGATTATCCAATTTTCACTCTGCTCTTGAAACTTATCTGTATGTTAAGTCCACCTGTCTCTGTTTCTTTTCTTTCCAACCTAAAGTTTCCTAGTCTCTGCTTTTGTCTCTATGTGGGCAAATATTGTTTCTTTCGCCTTTACCCAGAAATGAATTTTCTCTCTCTTCTCACAACATCCATGTTCTTTTTGTAGCATCTCCTTTGATTAAGGTGATCTTTGAAGTTTGAGTTGTTCATTTATTATTTTATTACTATTATTATTTTTAGATAATTCTCACTAATTATTAAATTAATTTAATTATACTTTTGATGTAACTCGCTTTAACTTACTTAATTTTAAATATATTCTATGTTTTGGATATTTAACTTATTTCAATTATCCTAAATTTTTATTAATCAAGTTTAATCTTTGACTTCCTGATGTAAATTAATATTAAAAAAATTGCTAACATTTTGGTATTAATCTTGAAGTTCCAGAATTTGATTCTTTAGTCAAGTCATCTAATGTTAGCTAAGTTATCTCTTTAAGTTTTTTCTTTCATGCCAACTATTTTGATTTCTCGAATAAAGCTCAAAGACCTTGTGGGATCTCCTGCTATATTTATAAGGTCACAGTTCCTAATGTGATTTTTATCTACTAAAGTTCTTTGAACGTTACAATAGAGAAACATTTCTAAACTCACCTTGGTTCTCCCTTGACTAACTGCCATCACTGTGTTCATAAATTTCTAGTGAATAATATCTTTTGCTATTTTTTTTACTTTTTAATCATAATTTATTATAGGAAATTGATAAATTAAAATTAATAATTACAAATAAAAAAGAAAATCTAGTTAGACTTAGATACTGCAAGACTACATTCACAATAATTTTGTAAATTCATTTTAAATATCTGAATTTATTTGAATACTCTTTCAGCACAACGACAGAGACTTGAAGGGAAGAGGACGAGGCTTATGCAAAGAACAGAAATACAAAAATGAGAAAAATTAATTCATGCAGTGGGAGATGTATTAGGAGTAGAGCGTAAAGATGCCAAAGCTATTAAGTTTTTTTCATTTCTATTTAAGTTAATCCTAATACTTAATTGTATGATTAATTTTGATTTTAAATTAAGGTTCTCCTGTTATTTTTTCATAAAATTTTGCTAAACTTGAATTTTGCCATTTATATCCCAGTATTCTCCTATGTTGTAGTTTTTTTATGTTCTTCTAAACTAATTCCTTTATGGCATCTGCTATGTTACTTTCTTTGAATTGTATTACGTTTCTTGATATAGTATTGCTTATATCTCAGGGCGTCTTGAATGCAGTCTTATTAATTATGTTTCCATTTGTTCTATATCTTCTATCTTCAGACATTTGGATGCAATAAGAGGGGTGGTTTGTAAATCATAGATTTATTTCGCAACCAATATTGTAAAACAAATTTTGAGATTAATAGGTTATACAATTCTTTAGTCAAGAGTAAAGTTTGTCAGCTTATTCCAAATTCCTCTAAGTAGCTATTGTTATTTAATAATATATTTACCTCTTTTATTTTTTTCAACTCATTTATTTCTACTAATTGTTCCAATTGCTCGGCGTCAATCATGAATAAAACTTTCTTTGTATTAAGTTTAAATTTTTGTGTCTATTCGAAATCCTTAAAACTACTCAAAATTCTCTTGAACTAATATAGGCCTTTGATATTTATGAGTATGTCATCTGTGAATGCTATAAGTTTCCCTTTTTTTACCAAAGAAAATGTTTCTTGTTCTGAGTATAGCGGGTCTTGCAGGTAAATGTTAAACATCATGGGAGATATTTATAATTATCAATGTCTAACATACTTTTAATAGCATGATTTATTTATATTATCAAAAGTACTTAAAGTTAATGTTTAATAACATTTTTTTTCATATAGTTGCTCAAGGTTTAACGTTGATCAAGTTTTAACCTTTAAAAACGTAGAATTTTTATAATTAATACAAAGATTTATAATGATCTTAAAATTATAATTTATATTTTTTAGCTTTATCTTCAATTTTTCCTTCAGGTAGAAATCAATCTGACATGGCTTTTTAAATTCAGCTTCATTTCGTAACTCCTTTCTACTCGTTTATATATTCTCCTTCAAACTTAATTCTGTCGTACGAGCATAATTTCTCCATTAAATTTTGGTTATTTTTTCATTCTCTGTTTTGGCTTTGGCTAAGAGGATCGACAGTAATATGTCTTTCCAGACCGACTCATATGTTTTTTGGAGATCTTCTTGTAAGATTCTCTCTGTTTGCTTTTCCTTCTGGAGCTCTTGATGTGTCCTAGTAGTTTTAAAAAGTTTAAGTGGGTGCTCTTTTTTCCCTTAAATTCTCTTTTGTAATTCTCTTTCTTAAGCATCTCACTGTTCTTATCTTGGAGCTCTTTTAATATCACCTTATGTATTAGTTACTGATATGTGAATTTTTCACTATTGGTCTAGTATTATTAATATCTGGGAACGAGTCCAAAAGCTTATGCTCAAAAGTATTATTCGCCCTTATCTTAAATTATGGGATTTACACGACGTTCAGATATTTTACAATTGTTTATCAACCACTTTCCTATTTTTTTCTGATTTCGTTAGAATATTTTCATCAAATCCATCCTGTCCTATGACATTTTTTGCTAAGGTGACAAACACTCACCCCCAATAATGTATACTTTTAAACATGTATTCTAATAGAACTCGACCTTCAGAGCAAACTTTTCTTGAAAACTGTTTATGGCCTGATTTTAGTTTTCGAGATAACTTACTGCATAAGTAAAAGAATTACATATAAAATCACATTGAAAACTTATGACTTTATTATTATTTAATAAACATCATATTCTGATTAATTTTCAGGTTCTACTTAATTAAAAATTATTATAAATATTATTCGAGATAAGCCAACTTTTTCAAAAGATTTAAAGAAACTATCGATTTTAATAAAATTATTTAGATAAATTTATATAAAAATTAAAAATGAGATTATTATTGGCTATTGCTTGATTACTTTAATTATAAACATATATTATTTTAGGAAAAATTAATTACAATCAGAAAATTAATGAGAATATACCTAATTATGATTTTTTAAAAATAATAGTCATAATTTTTCAATGTAAAATTTTATGATTTTATATGTAATTTTTTATACTTAGGCAGTGAGTTATCTCTAAAACTAAAAGCTCGAGTTCTATCAGAGTACATCTTTAAAAGTATACATTATTGGGGTGAGTGTTTGACACCTTCTCCGACTTTTTATAAAAATGTACTCTCCAATGCTCTTTTCCAATTCTTCCATGACGGAAAATTATCATATTCTCTCATCTCAAGTAATTGACTGATCTCCATTCGGAAAACCCTTGAGTAGATATCTTTTAAGTCTTGGTATAATTCATCATAGAACTACATAATCTATTCCTGAGTTTCCTCTTCAAAGTTAATTTTTTTTCCCTTTATTTTCCATCCGTTGATTGGCTCTGATTGCTTCTTGATTTTAGTTAGTCTTTTAACAATGTAAAAGAGCACTTTCAAATCATTTTCTTCCAGACATTATTTTATGTTTCTAATTGCTTAGTTCAAAAGGATTTTGTCCCATTAAATGAATTGTTTGGATTGTGAGCCTTGCTCTTTTTTATTCATTCTGGTGGTTAATTGTACCAATACTTTGACTTACTATGCCTTTTATATAGATTTGTCGAGGTTTGCTTCAAATAGATCCCTTTTTTCATCTATATTTATTTTGCAAAATTATTTCCTTTTATCAGACACTAAATAGCCTCTCACTTTATCTAAAAGCTTGATGCCTCTCTCCTAATATTTCATTCTTAGTTTTGATGTAATTAATTTGTGATCTATTAATCTCTACTGGTCAGTCTCCCAACTTATTGCTTCCACGTTCTAGGATATTTTATCTAGTTGATCCCCTTTATTGTGAGTTTCAGATCCTTGAAGAATGGATTTAAAGAGACCTCTATGAGAAACCTCTTATTAAAATACTTGAAAGTTGATAGTGAAGTTGAGGTCTCCTATAACAATAAATTTATTATTATTATTGCATATTGATTTTAACGATTTAATCATGCATGTATATCAGCTGTTGTGTAATTCCTCAACTTCTTGATTTCTATAGAGTGAAATGTAGACTTTAAAAATCTAAAGGAAGCCTTCCATGTTTAAGATAAGTATTGTCTTAATAGAAAAAATAATAATCTACCACTATTTAGCACTAATACTCCACCGTTCCATGCTAAATGTATTTGCGCCAGATCTATATGTTGATGACAATTGTTCTTGGCAGTCTCGTTTCTACTAATCCAATGAAATCTGAGTTTTTGCCTTCCAACTCTCTTATTATTTGGTCTTTTTTAAGTTTGAAGTTCCATCCTCGCACATTTTACTCACAGATGCTAGGCTCGAATGTCTTTGCTATAATTTATCATTTTTTTCTTATTATTTTATTATTTGTTTCTATTTTATTAGTTTACTACCCCACTTCACTCAGTAGTTAGAAAAAATGAAGAAATTGGGAGCATGTCCAGCAGAATGCTAAACTTGTAAAAGATTTTGATATTATTGTGCTTTACTTATGTTATTGGGTATTTTTCACGAATGGTTTTGACTCTTTTTGTAATATTAAAAATAGATCATAATCATTTTCTGCTTATCTAAATCTGGTTTTTCATTTTCATTTGAGAATATTGGTTGATCCCTTCTTAACCAAGACTTATCTTCCATTTCCCCTAACTTTAATACTCTCTAATATATTTTGGTCAGTAACTTATAACTATATTTTAAAAATAGCTATTAACTTATTTTTTAAAATGTCAAATTTAATTGATACAACTTCATTTAAATGAGAAAATTTCTCATGCATTTAAATCGTATTTAGTTAAATAAAATCTTAAATAAACTTATAATATTAATCGATCTGAATCAGGTAGGCAGATGGATGCCAGCCTGCCCATTAGGTGAGCGCCTGGTTCAACTCCAAGACCTGGCCACGGTTTTTAACCGCCAAACGATCTAAGGTCCATCAAACTTGGAGTAGTAGCACGGAGATGGATGGCTATACACACATGCTGCCTGATTCAGATCAGGTTCTACAGTCGACAAGCCTATACATACCCCAGGGTAAACAACAACTAACTTACCTTTAGTAATCTCAGAAAAATTTTACAATCATGTGATGTTGATGCTTGTAACGGTGTTCCTGGTTGTCGTGCTGTTTACTTCTTCTACATAGTTAATAAATCTTTATATAATAATAATAATAATAATAATAATAATAATAAATAAAAATTCTCATTTGATTAATTGCTACTGCCACCAATTCAGATTCTTATCTAATCTAATCTAAATTTTTAATCTTAAAATTAGTATCAATTTTTATAATGTTAAGTTTGTACTAAAATCCTGATAAATATAATATTAAATTTAATTAAGTATTCAATAGTTAATATGAAGCAAAATTCTGATTTGATGTCATTAAGTTCTTAGTTCATTAGCTTTTTAATTAAAAAATCTTAATTTTTATATATACTATGAATAGAATTATTAACTTAGGAGTCTTTGTCCATTCTTGGAATAAATTCGATTTCTAAATGAATTTGTATTTATTATCAATCTATTAAATAATTAAAAAAATTAGAGCATGTCAAAAATTTATAAAAAAATTAATACAATTGTATGATTTATTATCTTATTCCCAAAATTATAGAACATATATATGTATAGAACAAATGAAAAAGTAAAATTATATATATTAGGCAAGAATTATTAAAATAGAGATTCAAATTTAATAGAGATCTCTACTATATATTAATCATTCTAATTTAATTTGTGTTTTATAAATTTAATAGCTCTTTATTTGTTAGTTTGAATATTAGAGCCATATATATATACCGAAGTCCACAGAATACACTGTGTTTGACTTAAGTGTCTCGACAGCAGTATACCGGTTCACAAAAAAATTTTGAAGCCAAGAATGGAGTTTCATGTTGCAATTAAATCACAGTTTGATTCAGCCACCAATGTGGATCAAGCAGGATTTTTGTAAATGGCTTTTGAGGATCTTAAAACTGCTCTCATTTAATCGACACAAAGTAGCCAATAATCCCATCTTTGTTAGTGATTCTTTCGTGTCCCTAGTTGTAGAAATACTTGGATCTTCACCGTCAGTTCAGACCAATGCGGGTGCCGTAGTCACGACTTGCTTCCAGTTGCCTCTCTGCAACATCAGCTTTTGACCTGTTGTTGCTCCACTCTTAATGCTTAAAAATTAAATCATACTATAATTTATATATATTAATTACTGATAGACGAATCTATATATATTAAGATCTGTTTTTATATTTTCAGAACCATCTATTATATATTTTTCAATGTTCAAGAACTAATATTTAGTTGTTTAATATCTCCGCTCCCAATCACAATAGATTAGCTATTGCTTATATAATAGGGTTATAAAATTTAGCTAGAATAAAATTATTATGGATAAACTTATTATTTAACTTCAATATTTTCAAGAACATGTTTAAGATTTTATCGAGTCAAAGAGAGTGAGAGGCAACCTATCTATAATTGTATGAAAAACTTAATCAATTTCTGGTTAAGTCTTTTCATTAAGTAAGATGATCTTAAGGTATAAATTATTTCTATATTTTAACTTAAGGGATTTAATTACTTTCTTTATATCAATCTTAATGACTAGCTATTATGCTATTTTTATCTTTGGTAGAAGATAATCTCAATATTAAGTATATGGGAAATCTGATGATTAGAGACAGTGATGATAGCCACATTTAATTTTCTTTTCAAAAATGAAGGTACTGGAAATATCAGATTTAGACAACTGTTTAATGACAAAGATAAAATAGCATATTGTATTATAACTGTCAATTTCTTTAAATTAACGGGTCTATTAATTTAGTATAATGAATTATAATTCTCTGACCTCCCAAGGATACTTTCATCTGGCCTGGGGATTTAAATTGCTAATATGATTCTTTGCATTAAGTGATAAGGGTTCTTGCTATGTATGAAGATGCAACAATGGAACTTATGATAAGCATATTAAATGAGAAATCAACTCCATCACATACCAAGCCCTCTTTGAGTTTAAACCATTCTATTTTGTTCATCTCTTACACATAATTCTGTTGTCCATAGTTCTCCTTGTCTTCTATTGCTGTTTATTGTTCCTTAGCCTCATAATGTTTGTTCTGATTGGCGTCATCGGATTTCCTGTTAATAGCGTCCCCCTCCTTCATTTCTTGCTGATACTCTTTTATTGTTGAAGAGCAATCCCTCAACCTCTGTGACTTCTTTAACTCCTAATTACCGATCTCCATCTTCATGAACCCTATTTCCATGTTGATTTCCATGTTGAAAATTATCTAGTATTATTACATATTTATCCAATCTTTAGCAAAATTTAGAAACACTGGCTCACCTGGGAATTATAGAGCCAGATGATTTGTTATTAATAGTACCAGAACCCCACAGTCCTCAGGGTCTGTCACTTAGTTTGTGTTTGTCATGCTATAGTTTGTTGTTTGTTGATTGTAAAGTCATTTCCGACTATCTCCTCAGCAAGTTCACTTATCTTGCCTAAATGTTTTGAATGAGTGCGAGGCTTACTGTCGATCTCGTTGTCTCATATATCTCCAAAGTCTTCTTTCCTCTCCCAATCTTCAGAATCTCTTAGCTGCCACTGCAATTCTTTATATTGCTTTGGCATCTAGTAGGGATAATTTTACCTTCCTGTGTCTCTATATGCCTCAAGTACCTGTCATTATCTAGTTTCCAGTTCGTAGAACCGATGTTTTTCTATAGGTTTTGTATTCCCTTGTCGTCCACTATCGTTGACATTATCATTAGTACCAACTTGTTTTGATTGAATTGAACTTCTTCCATCTACTTCAATGTCGATTCATCTGAGATGTGATTTCCTGATATTAAGTCAAAATATTTTCATTATTAATTGATCTCGTTCCAGTGCTTGTGTTGCTTCTCTGACCACAAATCTTCCTCCCTCATTCCTCTCTGCCTCACTGCTAGTCTATCCTCATACTTTCAAACCAACTCCTTCTCTATTTTAGTTCTTGCACTTGAGTAGTTTACGATGTTCATTATTCTTGATAGCAATGATGTTCATCCTTTAATGGCTTAGATTATTTTTTCGAATATTTTTTTTAGCAATTTACTTCTGACATGTCGATGTTTACTTTGAACTTCATCTAGTCCCCCAGAAAGCAATCTGATCCATCATCATGTTAGTCGAATTGAATTCTTTAACTCTTGGACTTATTTATCTTCTTGCTTGGGTTGATTTTCAAATCTATAACCAACTTTTAAAGCCCATCTGTTTGTTAAGCGAAAATTTGATAGTCTCTTCATTCCTGATCCATAGCGCATCTTATTCTCTGCTTCTATATCTGTGATTGTATCTTATCTCCTATACCTTTCTCCAAAAATCCCTTTTTTTCCTGTCGTTTCTCTTCCTACCTGTATTTATATCTCTAAAGTTGCTCTTTTTCTCCTCCTATTAATGTTTTCTGAAACTTGATTTATTCATTTAGAATCCTCTTTAATTGTAAAAGATTTCTCTCTTTTTTTATCAATTATTTCATTATAACTATCTGATTTCCCTTCATTTTAACTTTCTAGGTCTTTCACACTTTTAGATATTCAATTCTTTTATCAAGTTCAAATTAATTTAGCCAAATATTAAAAAAACATATTAAATTCAAATTGTTTAAAATAAAGAATTACTATTATTATTTAATTTTGAGTCCTATTTAATAACCGTCCTAATCCAAATAAAATAATAACTTCAAATGGCTATAAATTAAAGAATGTTCAACTAAAAATTTTATTTATATATTTAAATAAAAGTCAAATACAGAAATAATACAAATTGAAAAATATAATAAAAGTATTAATTTAGTCACTTTATTTGACATTTAAGAGTTATTGTAAATTGAAATGATAATAGACACTGATAGTTTAAATGAAAATAGGAACAATTCTGTACTCATTTAAGGTTTTAATGATAAACTATATAATTATTTAACTTATCACTTATAAAATATAAATAAATACAATTAATTGTTGCATGCATGATCCACTTTAGAAAGATTTTTTACGACATTTTCCAGTAACTATTTATGAATAAATTAATTTACAAAAAACCAAGATTATAATAGAGTAGTTTAACTTTAATGGCAAATAACCTAACATTTATGTTCGGCTTACTTAATAAGAGAATAATAAAATTAGCTTTATGACATCTTTTCTAATCTAATATTTATTATTATTATTCAATATCCATGTATTTAAAATTTTTATTAACTGTAAATTAATATGAGTAATCAAAATATGATTTATTATTTCTAATGTTTAATAATTTTACCAATTAATATAACTTTGTAGCCTGTCTGCAGATTCTACTCGCTCTTCTCTCCAAATAGCTTCTCAGCTGTGTGAATATCATGAATATCAATTAAATTATTGAACGATTATGCAATTCTATCAGTTACAGTTATAAGAACACAGGCTTTTGTGAATAGGATATATTTAGTAAAAGAACTTTTGCTCAGTATCAAGCTTTTCAATTTAATTTGCTTTGAGATTTAAGCATAAGGGATAAAGCAGCTTGTAAGTGTTTTTATAGTAGTAACTTATGAGAGAAATTTAATAATTAAATTTATATCTATTGGAAGATTGAGTATTTTCTTATTTTATACAATTTGTTAAGTTAAATTATTTTTAATAGATTATTTTTGCCTATGAATGACTTATAATAGACTTAATTCTCTGAATCTCTGTAAAATAAGAATTACTTAAGTGATAATTAAATATATGCCATTATAAATTTATAACTTGAATATCAAAATACTAGTGATTAAAATATTTAAATAATTACTTTAATTATTATAATTTGATTTATATACATTATTATTTTGCCTCTATTTTATTTGCTTGCTCACTAGAGGGACAGTGATTTATGAAACAGATTACCAATCTAATTCCACTCACGACTATTATTTTTAAATAAGATTAGACTCTCAATTTGAATAAAACACTGCTGTTATATGTCTTCTTCCAAACAGTAATTTTTTCTCAAAGCAGATACCAAATTAAACATAAATTACTAAAATTCTTCTTTATCAGAAAAAATTTAATAATTTCATATCTTTTGGTTGAATATGTTTTACACGGGGCAATTCAGTTATCATTAATTTTACATAAATATTAAGAATTAATTAAGAATTTTTTTATATTTGTTCTTAAGCAATTCTTCCCCAAGCTAAATGAAACTATTTATAAGTAAATGCACTTGGGAATAAAAAGTTCCTTCCAATTTCTAGATATTAATCTTATTATGATAATCGTAGGTTGTAGTATTATCAATATGTCTTGATTTTAGAGTGTTTAAATTAAAGTTTATTTCTTTCATACTTTAAGTTTGAAAAGCGGAGTCCAATTATCTTGTCTAATCTATCATCATCTAATCGTCATTAATTTCATTGAAAGCATTTATTCTTAGCCTACCTCTTTGTTCATTTTGTTTTAAGAGTTTCCTTCGCCATTAGTTTCTCTCTATTTAATTTTTGCAATAACTGGCATGTAAAGAAATATTCTCAATGGCAATGAAGATTTTTACAATTTACCTCATCACTTAAGATTTGTTGAAGATTAACTATATGAGTAGGCGCCATTTTGCTAATCTAAATAACTTTAAATATTACATTTAGGGCAAATATCAATAATGAATTGTATTTATTAAATAGAATCAAGGAAACTAAAAAATTATAAATGGTCAAGCAAAGAATATCATTACTATCATAAATTAGAAAGATTTTATCAATTAAATAATAGTCATAATTACTTAACGTTATTTTTCTGATGTCATTTCGTTCATATACTATGCTTTACTGAAAAATATAATATTAAACGGATGTTTGTTTATCAATATTCGATAGAGAAGCATGCAATAATTTAACCATTTAACTAGCTTAACTATGATTTATAGTCAAATTACAGGGATATTTTTATTTAATTACATTTATTAAAACAATTGATAATTTAATTAAAACATGCATTGAGTATATTATTTGGCTTATTTAATTTAATTTTTTCCAGCTGTCAAATGCTTTAAAATGCAATATCTAATAATATATTTAAAAATTAGGTGCCAAAATGTTACTGAAATCACAATTATTAATAAAAGCATTGATATATTGCCCATTTAAGTGGACTTTTATCTTTGAAAGAAGTGGAATAAGAGAATTAGAAGATGGCTATACTATCTTGAATTTATATAACTAGCAGCTTCAACATAGATGTTGGTTTAATGCAAAATCCATGCCTTGATACTCATAACGCAAATTTTGAAAAATTTTAATGTTGCCATTCGAATTTGATTAGCTGCTTTCAATCTTTAAAAAACTTCAAAAAATTATTTATTGCTCTTACCAAGATTGAAGATCAGATCTGTTTTTGACATGAGCATTTCTTTATATTGTGTTAGCAACTTAAGCATTTTAAATGACTTATCATACAAATTAAAGGCAAGGAAATGACGAAATTAAAAATAATATATGATTAAATTAAAATAAATCTTTTAGCTTTGGGAAAGAATAAACTACCCTCAATTTTTAACACAAATGAATAATAATAATAATTAACTCGCATCGAGGGTTCAAGACCTACTGAGCATATCAATTATGAAAGGACTAGGTCCTTTTTAGTTAAAATTCCTTCAGAGGAGTTCATATCCCTCCCATTGTCTGGAGGTTGAAATTGACCCTTGTCTTGATAAGTCTTGGATATTTTACATCGGCAGTTGTGCCAGTACTCTCAGTTTGTAATCTATGGTGTTGAAGTAGTCATCCGACTCCATTAGTTTGAGTTGTTATTTTAAGTCGAAGCCATATTGCCATAGTATAAATGGAAGAAACTAACAAATTCTAAGCGAATTTGCGCAGTGGTACATAATCCTGTACCAGAGAGTGTTCATTTCTCTGAAGATTTGTCCCGCTAGTTTTTGAACTAGTTATGCTAGGTTTCCATCAAAGTATGGATGTTGTTATGTTCTTGCCTTACCATAAAGGGCAATAAGTAAATATGCCATTTCATTTTTGTGAATAGGGACTGTGGTAGTATTAGAGTGCTTAGCTTCAAGCATTCTCCAAATTACTTTAGCAATAATGACAGACTAAAAGGCTTGGTCGTCATTGACTGGGGATTCAATCTTTTAAGTAGCTTAAAGGTAAAGTTCCTTGTATACTTAGGAGTTGTATAAGGAGGCGAAAGGAGTTTTCTTTTTGCTTTGAATGATCTTAAGAATTTGATAGGGCTAAAAGACTGTTTTTATAAGTTCGGAAAAGAGCTTATATAAAGTTTCCAAGTAGAGAAAAAACTGAAAATATAGAATATTCGTCGGTTTTTCTTGGCTCATGGCGGCCAATTGGATCAAGTTGATGGTGTCAAGGATTTGTTCCTTGGGAAGTTGTTACCAGTCTCTGATTTGGATTATCATGAACCCTATGGGTTCTTAAAGAGAGATGTTAGCTTGGTCTACTTCAGATATTACCTCGGTGTCTAAGGAAGATAAGTCAGATAATCCTTAGATGAACTCTTTTCTGCTGTCTTTGAGAACCTTCCTATCAGGTTTAGGGAGGAAGGTGTAAGCAAAGTGTAGGTCATAGTCTTAGTTGATGTCAAGTTGGTGACTGAACTCTTTGTCAGGTGGATTCTGGTCTGATAGCATCTGCTCAGAATCCTGATCTGAATTAACTGTCTGATCGGCCTGGTATTAAATAGGGAGTGAACCTTAGGCTAGGTTAAGAGGTCCGGTTTTTGAGGCTTCACTGGAAAGTTATTTTGAGGGAACCAATTCTTGTCTTGCTCTGTCATGGATCCAGGAAATAATTCATGTAAGTTTTAGGAGTCCAACGTTGTCAGGTAGAGTGGAGGAGATGAGTGCTTGGGTAAGTGGTGAGGGGCTGATTCTTGAAAGGTCTAGAAACTTGTCAGAGCCTAGTAAAAGGAAACCCGCTCGTCTGAGTTAACCCCAAGTCTCTTTGGTAAAGAGAATCTCATTTGGAATATAAGGAGTCACCCTTCTCACTCTGTTGAGAGATTTGAGAGAAGAGGGTTCGAGCTTTGAGTAGAAATTCCTGAGGAAACTATTGAAGGAACCAAATATGTTTTTGTGTTTTTGCTCGATTTTAATGTCCATCCTTTTTATTAACTTTCTAATTTAATAATACACAAATGAATATAAAAAACCCCTTGATTTATCAACAATATATTTACATTAAATGCAATAAATTCAAGTTCTAAAAGCCTGCTATTTGTTGCATTGATTGTTTTTAAGATTATGTTATTATTTGAATTCAATATCAAAACCTTTGAAAATTTACGAATCTTAAATAAATGAAATATTTCATTAGCTAACATAGAAATGGTTTAAGCTTGAATAAATTTAAATAATCTGTTTACTTATCCATAAAAAGTACCCGAATTGTGGGTATACGGATACTTTATTAAGGTGTGGGTTAAGGAAAATACCAGAAATTATTTATACTAAATAATAGAAATAATTCGTTTTTAATTTTATTGTTATAAAGTTATAAGCATCATTTATTTTTACACGGAATTAACTTAGATGTAATAAGAGATTGGTTGGGATTTAAACTATGAAACAAGCTTTTTAATTAAATTATAATAGAATATTTAATTTTACTGCTTACTACCAGAATTAAAGATCAAATAAATTACCAAGGCTGTGGAATTCTCAATAAGAATTTAGAATTTGGGCCATTCAATTAGAATTATCACCAAAGAGACAATATGAAGGGGGGTGAATAAAGACATATGAAAGGGAAAAAATACAAGTCTCAGTCAAAGAATAGGAAAAACACAAAGATAGATGATGAAGGTCTCAGAAATTAAGTACTTAAATTTTAAAAGGTTTAATCCATTTTATAATGAACTATTCTTCATTATAAGAGGAGTCTGAATTAAAAATGTGGATTAGTTAATATTAAATCACAAAGAGTGTATCTAAACGACTATTAATCATCTAAATTTAGACAAGCCAAAATTTAATCTATAATTTTTATTTCAATTAATTTATTATATTCATTGAAAAGAGAGTATTGAAAATTGCGAGAAATGTCAAAATGCAAGAAATTTAAAAACTGGATTTACAAGAAAATCTGTTCTATTCCCTTGAGAAATTGATTATACGTTATCACTTGCAAAATGATTATTTTTGCATATCACATTATCTTGGATATAATTGTCAAAAAATCAAGACTCCTGTTAAATAAATGATAACCAGATTAAGAATTTATTCAAAGAAAAGGCAATCAAAGTAATTATAATTGAAGCTTTCAAATGTTAGGTAATTTATCACTATTTACCAAACAAAGTTGTTTAAAGTATTATAATGAGTCATAAACTAATTAGAACAAAATATATTCAATAAATCTATAATATCAAATCATCTAAGTTTCATAGCAATAAAAAAATAATAGAGCGAATAAAGTAAAGCGAAGATACACTTTAGGACAGGGATATAACCTCTAGAATTGAAACTTAAGGTCAAGATAACAAAAAGATACAACCAAAGGGAGTAATAATCTAGTAAATACATTTATAGACTTATTATCATTAATTTTCTATATTTTGGTAATAGATAATATTGTAAAATAGGCTACTGCTCTTATTCATAGTACCTCTTAAGTTATAAAGTTAATTGCAATTGAAAAGGTAGATTGAAGCACTTAGGTATATAGTAAGCAATGCATTGCTTTGGCAGCAGTTCTTCATTTTGTAAATATCACTAAATCCTATTAACGGCCTAATAAAATACTATGAACAAGTTAACTTGCTGAGTTTGATACAAAAGGAAACTTATCAAAGTGACAGTAGATTGGTGTTAGCAGCAGACTTTCACAAAAATATATGAATGGAGAGACGAGGAACACGAATTACTCGTATTTAGTTATCGTTGTGATCTATAATCTTACAAGCAAGAGTAAGGACAATAAGATATATATAAATTATATTAATTAAAACTGTGACCATAAAATTAAGATTTTCTATAAATATGTTTATAATGCCTTATAGTATTATATATTTCAAATATAGACCAGCGAAGAAGTAAATGGATGAATCATTCATACTTATTGATACTATAAGACTGCGTTTATTCTTTGGTCTACAACTAACTTATAAACTAGGAGTTAAGGATTTCTTTATTTTATAACCTCCCTTAAGAATTCCTTAGATGCTTTAAAATTAGTTTTATATAATTTATATAAATATAATAATGCAAATGAGTTCTAATTCATTTTTACATTGTTAAACAGTTTGCAGATTATGAGGTAATCTTCTTAAGCAACTACTGGAGTTATACAACTAAAGCAAGCATTCAAGGAGCTTACCTCTCCTACAGTTGATGTATATACAGCTGATCTGAATCTGGAAAGACCAATTTACAGCAAGGAAGAAACGAACATTCTTACTTTATATTATTAATCAATAAAGTAAAATTTATTTCTAGCGAAGGGGGCAAATTCTTTTTAAATTTGCAAAGGATGTTTTAATACAGTTTGTGTTAAGTATGGGTGTGTTTGTGGCTGTGGAGTAAATAATCAAAGGTAACCTTAGTCAAGAAGAAAGCAATAAAAAGGTGAGCATTTGTCTAAAATGGCTTCTTAATTAGCTGAAGAAATATCCTAAATAGATATTAATCATTATTTATATATGGTAAATATATATATATATAAATTTTTTATAATTAATAATAAATTAAGTAGAGTAGTAATCATCTTCATTATATCTAAAATTGCAATCATCATTTCAATGCTATAGCTTGCTTTAATGCAGTCTGTATATTTCTCTGTTGCTTTTCCTGCAAGGAACGACTACTAAAGAATTAAACATCCTGATGCCCTTTTTAATTAGCATTTCAGTTTTTGAACAGAGTCTGTATCATCAAAATTCTAAATTTACCATATTATAGTCAAGTAAATCATGCAATTTAACATGAGAAAATAAAGAGATCTATTTATGAAAGTAAGCAACTCAGATAACTAATAGCAGGAATGCAAGATATTCGATAAAGTGCATGACAGCTGAAGCTCCCAGTGTTAATATAGCTTTAGATAATTGAATTTCAATGATACAATTAATTATACATTCTTGCTTGGACTTAATTTAGAAAACTTATCTGTTTCAACTCATTCATTTATGTGGGAAATTGATGTCTCTAGATCATTTCCCTTACTTTGGGGAGCTGTATAATCTGTCAATAATGATGTGAATTCAGTTAGATTATAGGACAAAAACATCAAGAAAGATCTTGGTGTTAGAGTTTCGTCGTTTTCTAAGTTTAAAATTTAAATAGTTTTTTGAACTGTGAAATGATTGAATACAATCATTTGTCTAGACATAAAACTAAATATGATATTATAAAGGAATTTGATTCATAATAAAAATAATAATAAAAATATTAAAATTTAAGAAAATTCAGAAATACTCTTTATTCTCATTGACCTAAAAGACAGAGCTGGACTTATCAGCAAAACAACATGGATTAAACTCAAAATCTTGGTATTCTAGAAATTATTATATAAATAATGTATTGTTAATAATAATTATGATTGATATTTTGAAAATAAAGTAAATTATTGAATTAACTTGCAATAATCAAAATAAATATGGAAATTATGGAGCGGCTGCTGATTCAATTAAAATTAAAATTGCAAAAATCATGCCTAATAATTTACTTTCTCGATATCTGAGCCTGGGAAGGACGATTGAGTAGAAAATCACTAAATAGATGTGGAGGACAAAACTTCTAAGGGAATACTCTTTCTAACAGATTGAGATGTATTTGAAAATCAGAGACATAAGATTTTATAATTTAAAATACTTAATATCAAATAGCAGTATTATTTTAAATTGATTTATATGAATCCCACAGCAATTTTGAATAATTAAATCTTAAAATTAAAATAGTAAATTAAAAAAAGGGCGGTGATTACATGGAAAAAGATCAACACCAAAGCAAGTGAAGGAAGAGACTACCAGTTTACATGGAGGAAGCTAATGAAGAAAAGAAGCCAACCCAAAAATCGATAAAAGATTTTTTTGAACATTCAAATAAGGACCTAAGTAATCGAACATTCCAAAACCTGCAAGTCTATGTAGATTAAAAAAAGAATATTAAAAACTTAGACAAATTCTCATTCTACTAAGAGAATGGGCGCTAACTTCAATTCTTCTAACCAGTAAGGGATATTGAAGGATGGGGTAAGAGGAATGAGAGGTTTGCGCAGTAGTAGCGCAGCAAGAGAAGAGAGGAGATAATAGGTAACAAAAGACAGTTAGGACTGAAGTCATTTAAAATCAAAATTTGCCTCCAAAATGTAAGAGGCTTAAACTCAAAGTTGAAACAAGACAAGATGGCAAGAGAAATAGGAAGAGAAAACCCTGATTTCATTGGACTTGTGGAAACAAGACTTCAAAGATTAGTTGGGATAAACAACAGAAACATTACTTAAACACAATTTGCCAGGAACGGAGGAGTACTAACATTAAACAGTGGCAGGTTCTAAATGAAGACAGTTAAAACACTGAGATAGTTCATAGCGTGGAATATATTATTTGTGGATGGGTAACCACTTCATATAATCACAGCTTACATCCCCCCTATTGCAACGATGAAGTGAAAGAATTATAATGCAGAATAATTTACTTGATAAAGTCGTTAAAACAAAAGTGTAAGAAACAGAGAACAATAGTAATGGGTGACTTCAACTTCCACATTAAGAAATTGGGCAAGAAACTAAATAGAGAAGGCCTTAAAGAATCAATACCTGAGGAGTAGAAACTCATAGCAGAGGTAACTCGTTGGACTAGATATTCTCAAACATAGAAACAATAAGCTGGCACACTAGCTAGCTAAATGCGACAGATCACAAGCTTATCCAAGCCAAGTTGAAAGTGAAATATGATATGAATGATCTGAAGTTTCGGACAAATAAGCAACTTTCAGAGTCTCCGACAAAAGGAAACAATGCTGGAAAACTTACATAGAAGAAGGGAAAGAACTCCTAGAGAAAGATTTGGACCAGCCAATTCAGAATAGTTTCATAGATAAATTAGAAAAGTAAAGCAAGAGTAGAAACTGGTATCAAAGTTCACCAGAATGGGTGCTGAGAAGAGAAGGGAATGGTACCAATAATTATTAATTAGACTTAAAAGCGCAATGGAAAGAAGCGATCAAGGACATGGAACATTGCCTAGACAGGAATGACCTAAAAGGTTTTTATCACTTTACTAAAAGAGTAACCAAGACCCAAAGGTAAGCTTAACAAATAAAGGGTCTCACTATAAACGAAGAGAGAGTTGAAGTGGGAGAAATCTAAATGGCTAAAGTAGTAGAGTTCTACAGTCAGCTATTCAATGACGATAGGGAAGAACAGCTTTCTCAAGGAGCTAAAAATGGACATTCAAATGTTAAACAGCTAGGATGATGAGTAATTCTGCTAAATTGAGGATGTGAAGAAAGCCATTAAAGAGTGTAACTTCAACAAAGCCATTGGTCCAGATGGGTTTGATGGGAAAATCATACTAAAATCTGAAAAAATTTAGTAGATAGTGACCCAAAGATCACAAAATGGTTGAATGATAGATAGTTACCATAGTACATCAAGGAGGGAAGGCTAGTACTTCTAAGCAAGAAACAGGTTGATAATTATCCAGAAATCAGCGATACTAGACCAATAGTGGTGAACTCACATCTAAGTAAAATAGTTGAAAAGGTAATTCTAAATAAGATGCAAGAAAACAAAAGTAAAATTCTCTAAACAGGGAATTACCAAAGTGGTTTCAAAGAGAGCAAAAGTACACATGTTAACTTGATAAGAGTGTTGGAACACATCAAAGTTTCAAGAAGAAGGTCAAATAAAAGGGAAGCATACCTCCTTGTTGACCTTCAAAAAGCTTACGATTCAGTCTGGAAAGACAAACTTATGTCGATTCTAAGACTGAAGGCATAGAATAGAGATGATATGATAGCAGTGAACCTTATCGAAGAACTATACAAAAACAACAAGATATTCTATAAGGAAAAGGAAATCAAAATAAAGAAAGGAGTTGCCTAAGGAAGCAGAATATCTCCTTTATTATTTAATGTGTACCTACAAGTTGCCCTTTACTCTCAACCAGAACTGAAGTCACTTATAAAATAGGTCAAACTTATAGCGTTCGCTGATGACCTGCTAGTCAACATAAAAGATGAATAATAATTTAAGAGAGTAATTGATGGTTTTAGAAAAATAGAGGAAACTCACAACTTGTGACTAAATGTGAAGAAAACAGTATTTCTAACAGACGCAAAACAATTTGAAAAAGTTTAAGAAATTGAAGGCATTAAGAAGGTACAAGAAGCGAAATATTTGGGAATGAATATATGCCTAAACACCAGACAGTTACTAAAGAGCACGTGGGATGAAATGAAAAGGCAAACAGAGATATACCATAGAATTAAAAAATCCACCAACCCAACAGTAATTGACTCGATAATGGTGGCTCAGATTAGGTCACTTATGATCTATAAATATACCCCTTTAGTAGCGCCCAAGTATGTAAAGGTAGGGGAAATTGAGAAAATGGAAATGCAGCTGAAGAGGATAGCATTCAAAAGGGCAAGGGACATTCCTAATAAAGTACTAAGGAATGTATAGTAGCTGAAAGATACGAACACAGCCGAAATAATACAGCAACTAGTTCAGAAGAACTTGAAAAAGTTCAAATCTAACTTGGAGCATATGATAAAATCAAAGGAGGCAACAATAGAGATTGAGCAGAAAGAAAAGTCTCTCAAAAACAATATAAAAATATTTATAACAAAAAATGTGATGGTCACAATGATGGCTATAAGCCAGGGAAGGACAATAGCTTCCTATGGTATGTGCCACTACTGCAATGTTCACAAAGTGATAGTGGATGCAAATCAAATGAAATAGTGAAATTTAATAAATTCTGCTGGTGACTCTAACAGATTCTCTAAACAAGTAAAAGAACATAGATTAATAGACATGAAAAGTCAAACACAAATAGAAATAATTGCGAATATGATTTGGCTAGACTAAAGAATTAGAGCATTAGAACAGCATGAATATTATTAACCAATAAAGAAGATTTTCAGAGTGACGTATGTTAAAAAGATGGACAAGGTATTTGAAGAAGGTATACTTAAAAATAAACCATCAAAACTAAATATTCTAATAGCAAGCTCGAATGAGTTTATAAAGCAGTGAAATCAGAGAGATATAATAAAATAATAAATTAAAATAGTAAATTAAAAAAGGACGGTGATCACATGGAAAATTCTCAATTTAACAGGAAAGGAGTCTAAAGAGATACATTTATGGAGGACCTGAGCAGCAGGAGACGTAACAACAAGAAGAACAGATATTTAGAGAGAGTCGACGAGATCAGGTTTGACCACAGAGACAGAAGTGAAGAAACAGAGGAGTCAGACTGAGAGACATATTACCGGATCAATCTGCGTTCAGAGTGATTAGATGAAGTTGAAGAATCTTATAGACCTAGCTGAGGTAACGTGCAAGGATTTTGATAAGATTATCTACGCTAAAAAAGGGTGGGAGCCATTGGTAGCAAGGATAGTAAGCTCTCGTGAGGAAGTTCGAAGATAGGAAACGTGCAAGAAGAAGAGGAGTAAGAGAGGACCAACTCTGGTCAGAGAAAAAAAGGTGCCATTGGGAGGAGATCAACTATGAATGGAGACATGATGACATGATACCTGGAAATCACATAATGGAAGATACAATGGAAACCTGCACGAAGCAAATCGAAGAACTGTAGTTCAGCTTAGTGAGAATGAACTATTTGATATTAAAACTCCATATGTATATTAAGACACGAAGATTGGGGAAATGAGAAATTAAATTAAAAATAAATAATTATTGGCTAATATTAATTATAATTAGGCTAAAATCAAATTTACACACTCTGATTGGATTATTTTATAAGGACAATTATCGAGCCAATAGTTT